>CALYCR020003287.1:0-52777 GCA_944470395.2 Schistosoma turkestanicum
TATATTTCCATTACATTAAGTGCAGAAAAGTTCTAATCACAGACTCTGATTAACCAGAAACATTTAAAGGATCCCACATGTTTATTTTTAGAAATATTTGATTTAAACTAAAGATGGTGATGTCTAGACAACAAGTTGGGTTTTTTTTTGAATGATTCCAACGTCAATGGACTGTCAATCATGTTGGCAATGATTTTACATGACCTTATTTTCATCGCTGAAGAAAAAATTACAACTGCTCAATTGAACTTTGAAAAATGTTCAATTTGTGCTTAGTCATCATTGAATATTGAATTTTAAGTTTTGTTTAAGGATATTCTAATAATTACTGTTGGAATTTTTAATTCGATTCATGTTTATGATAATTTATTCCAATGTAAACATTTTTGTAAAAGAAATGAAGACTAGAGGTGTAGAGGTATCAATAGGAAAATTATGATACAATCTGCCAAATTTTTGTAATCAGAAAGAAATTTTTAGAACTGCCTTAGATATCTACGCCATTAATTATTTTCTCTATGACTGAACTAACTAGAGTAGTAATCGATAAACCATTTATACTTATGTTACACATTTGAAATTATGAATCGATCAATGTTAGATCACCATTCGAAACCTGGAAGCACTGGACGGTTGCGCAAGCCCTTGGATTGATCGAAGTTAGACATTAACACCATTAGATACCGGTTCAGTGGTACGGAGGTTAGGCGTTCTTGTGCTAGATCGAAGATCCTGGGTTTGAATCCTGTGAGGTGCAGGAGTAGTGGATGTGCACTGCCGATGAGACCCATGCTAGGATGAAACGGCCGTTCATTGCTTCCAGATTTCTAATGGTGGTCTAACACTGATTGATTCATGATTTAAAATGTGTAACTTAGCGATCTTAACAAACCCGTAATACCTCGATGTAGCCATTAGGTTACAAACATACTAAGTAAAGATATATAGTGGGTTCGTGTGTTGAAGTGAATATCAACTCTGTGAGATTCAAATACATCCAACTGACCAGTCCTAAATAGCAAGAAACTTACATCCTATAGATTCCACTGCGAACCATTATCCAATCTCTGCTTCGATTATACTTGTATCCTACTGACAATCGAATACAAGATGCACAGGATGCTAAATGAGACTGATCAAATACAGTCTCTTAACAATCAAATGAGAAAATTCAAACAACAACAACAACCACTAAAACAAATTACATTCAACATTGAATAAGTGTTGAAAATAAATATTGAAACATATCTGAATATCTAAATTTAATGCCTCTTTTTTTAAAAATGAAAGCTAAATAATTATATTAACTTATCAATGACAAATCAATACGAATGGAATGTCTGTTTGGCGCAGAAATAAATTTTAAAAATGGCGGACTGCATAGAAAAAAAACCAATAATCCAAAAATAAAGCCATAAGAAAATAAGACGCGTTTTTTTTAGAAGGCTAACGAAACGGAGAACGAAAAAATAAACCCGATAGAAACATTCTTTTCCTCTTTTCTCTTGTGAAAAATAGTCTAATCATAATAATTAGTACAGAATATGCAAATGGCTAGTTGTAGTTAAGTTGTATCTATTTCTTTCTATTTTTTTTTGGAGGAGGGAGGCAGCAATAAAAATTTGTGACATCATGGTTTCACCAACTGCCATCTCTTCTGGTTTAAAAACAGCGATTTAGAGTGTGTAAATGCTTCGATTGTATTCATTGAAAAACTTTATCTTACTTGTATTCATATGGAGAAGTAGAAAGCCATGGATAGTTTGTAATTTCATTTTTTTTAAATGTTCGTAGTGGAACTGCTCCATGATTACTTACTTACTTACTTACTTACGCCTGTCACCCCCAATCGAGCATAGGCAAACCACCAGTTTTCTCCAACCTACTCTGTCCTCGGCTTCCCTTTTTAGCTCTGTCCGATTTTTGTTCATTCTTCTCATATCTTTCTCTATTTCTCATCGTATTGTGTTCCTTGACCTTCCTCTTTTCCTTTGACATTGAAGGTTCCATGTGAGGGCTTATCTTGTGACGCAGTTAGGTGCCTTTCATAGTGTGTATCTTATCCACTTCAACCGATTCTTCCTGATTTCCTCCTCCACTGCAATCTCGTTTGTTCTCTCCCACAGTAGGTTGTTGCTGATGGTGTCTGACCAACGAATCTGAAGTATTTTGTGTAGACAACTGTTCATAAATACTTGCATCTTCTGGATGATGGCTGTGGTAGTTCTCCATGTTTCCACTCCATACAGTAGATCTGTCTTCACATTTGTATTGAAGATTCTGATTTTGGTGTTGATTGATATTTGTTTGGATTTCCAGATATTTTTCAACTGTAGAAACGCAGACCTTGCTTTACCAATCCGCACCCTCACATCTGCATCGGATCGACCTTGATTGTCGATGATGCTGCCCAGATATGTAAAGGTGTTAACGTCCTCCAAAGAATCTTTATCAGAAGTGATTTGATTGGCGAATATTGTGTTGTATCGTAGAATCTTACTTTTTCCTTTATTTATGTTGAGACCCACTGCTACAGAGTCTGCTGCTACACTGGTTGTCTTCTCTTGTATTTGTTGCTGCGTTTGCAATAGAAGAGCCAGGTAATCTGCGAAGTCCAGATCGTCCAGCTGCGTCCTAACTATCCACTGAATACCGTGCTTCCCTCCAGATGCTGACTTTTTGATAATACAGTCGATGGATGACCAGGAGAAAGAGAAAGGTTGAGAGTAAGCAACCTTGCCTGAAACCGGTTTCGCACCTAGAACGAATCTGTCAGCTGTCCTCCGTCCACGATTTTGCAGTTGAATCCATCATAAGAACTCCGTATGATGTTGATTATTTAACATGATTATTTAACTCAAGTCAATTCATGATGTGAACAGTAAAATTCAATCATCTGCACAAACTACTTATATGGAATATTTTCTAATTTCTGGCATTTCAGTTTTTTAACAGTTGTTGTCAATATTTGAATTTTTCATCAGAATCTGTTGAAGTGAATGTCAGTAGTGAGGTGTGGGAATCGTATCTACAGATTACTTACTTACGCCTGTTATTCCCTATGGAGCATAGGCTGCTGACTAGCATTCTCCAATCTACTCTGCCCTGAGCCTTCCTTTCCAGTTCTATACAACTGCTGTACATTCCCTGTAGTGTCTGCTTCCAATTCTGGGTGTGGAATGAGTTCTTTGGTCTTCCTCTTTTCCTTTGGCATTGAGGATTCCAAGTGAGGGCTTACCTCGTGACTCAGGTGTATGCTTTCCTTATTGTGTGTCAAACCCACCTCTGAAGCTTTTTCCTAATTTCTTACTCAGCTGCAATCTGGTTTGATCTTTCCCATTGTAGATTGTCGTTGATGGTGTCTGGTCAACGAATCCTCAATACCTTAAGTAGACACTTGTATCTTCTGGATGATGATTTTCGTAGTTCTTCGAATTTCCGCTCCATAAAATAGAACAGTCTTAACATTTATATTTAAAAATTCTAACTTTACTATCTTCACAGATGATTAATCTTAAAATAGAATGAAACACCAATTGTGGATTCAACTACTATACCTACTAATCCCCTCCTTCATATACATATCAATTTACCTTGAATATTCTTTTTAAATTATTTTCCAAAAAATTAATCTGTCAAAAAATAGATTGTATCGTATCATTTGTCAAAAGCATTCATTAATTGATTGATCAGTTGGTTGGTTGGCAAAGCTGTTGTTTTTGTGATCCATCTAATCAGGTCGTAGTCCGCCACTCACACACACACACACACACACACGAACCTGCATACACACAATGATCCAATAAACAAATAAATTAACTAAATTAAAATGAGTTCTTCTGGTTTAAAATCAATGTTTATGTCATATTTTCTGGTTTGTTTGTTAAATCAGTCCTAACGAACATATCTGTTTATGGTTGGTTAATTTGTTTATTGTCTCATCACTCACTTCATTGCATCGATAAAGTTGTATTCTAGCTAGGTTTGGAATTTTTTTATAGTGATTCGGTTAATTTTGATTATTTTAGTGTACGATAATTTTTTTAATTGATATAATAAAGAGTAGTTGTTATACGTTAAACTCGTGATTCAGTACTCGTTAGACCAACATTAGAATCCTGGAAGCATTGGACCGCCATTTCGTCTTGGTATGCGACTCATTATTAGCAGTACGGATCTATGACTCCTGCTACTCACAGGAATCGAACAAAGGATCTTCGGTCTTGCATGCGTAAGCTTAACCTCTACAACAATGAGCTGGCATCCAACGATGTTAATGTCGAACTTTTACCAATCTAAGGTTTTGAGTAACCTTACCCTTATGTCTTTGGTAGTTACTGCCTCCATCTGACAGCGTTGAACTCGACTGGTCACGGCTTCTCATGAAGCTAGTCACTAATGAGTACCTTTTATGATTTTACATGATAGTGTTATGTAGATGGTTGTTTTTGCATTGAAATCGAGAATCATTCAGCATGAATCATTACCTTTGGATGCCGGATCACTAGTCCAGAGGTTGAGGTGGTTGGGACATGTGCTGCGAATGCCTAACCACCGACGGCCTCGACGAGCTTTGTTTTGTAGTGTAGGAATAGGTTGGAAGAAAACTAGGAGTGGCCAGACCAAAATATGGCAGCAGTCCATGAACTCACTGACAAGTGGACTGAGTCATGTTGGTAGATGTAGGCTACGTGGTTGGGGTCCGCGAGATGATAGTAGTCGATGGTTGGAGATTCTGAATGACATGACTGAAGATCGTTTGCAATGGCGCTGGTGCATTTATTCTTTGTGTTCTCTCAAATCCTAATCTTCTTGATTCTTCAACACCTTTAGTTTTGACTTTCTTAACTTATCTCATTGAATCATACTTCTTGAATGATATCTTCTAATCCTAACTTCTCCGATTTCATCTAATACCTTTACTACCTCTACTACTATTGGATTTGAATTGACAATTATATCTCTCTGCTAATGTGGTATGGCAACATGAACTGATGTACTTTACTTACGTACGAAGTTCTACGTTGCAACTGACTGACTGCCTGACTGACTGATAACAATTGATGAGTCTAAAAATTGGTAAAAACAAGAAGAAAATAAAACTTACGTTCATGTTTGTCCTTAATATTATTATTATTATTATTACCCTTATTTTTTATCACTTCATTCGAATTCAATATTGAATATTCCCAAACTCGTAAACGTTCCGGATAATTTAAACTTTTCCGTGTTATTTCATGCCAAAATATCCAATCATTAGTCAATTTTGACATTGATAATTGTGATGTGGACGCAGCGAGTGACAATGAAGATGCTGACTCATTATACTGTCGACGGTCGACATGATGATTATGATCATGCTCGCGATCGAGATCGTCATCATTGTCGTGTTGATCAGATATTGTGTAAAATACACGTTCCGCAGCTGACAAATACATATTCACATCTAAGTTAATAATTAGTCGGCATAAATTCAATAGACATAAACGTTTGGCACAATCAAATGAATGAAACGATTCAGCATGATTAGGATGGGATAGTATTGATTGGTTTTGTGCTGTTGAATGAACATTTTTCAATGTTGTTGTATTGATCAATACCGACAGTGATAAACGATTAATGAGACAATTGAAAATTGAACGAATTGGCCATTTTTTTGAAAGGAATTTCAAATTATTATCATGCATTACAGGTGTTTGCATGCCTAATTGATTATTAGTATTGGCTAAAAATAATTCCTGATGAATAAATAAGATACGATAGGAAAATAAACAAAAAAATTCTAAATTTTGACAGAAAGAAAAAAAAGCTTTAAAATTATCTTAGCTAATGTTTAGATTAGGGTTGAATGTGCGTATTCCTATGGCTTCTGCAATGAAATCATTTGACTACTATTAGTATAAGTCATGTTGAGTAGTAGATGCCTACTACCTAGTGGATGAATCATTTAGTCAACTACAACATAGAACTGCACACTCAACAACAAATGCAAGAGAAGACGACCAGTGTAGCAGCAGCCTCTGCAGCAGTAGGTCTCAACATACATAAAGGAAAAAGCAAAATTCTCCGATGCAACACAACATGCACCAACCAAATCACTCTTGATGGAGATACCTTGGAGGACGTTACCACCTTCACATATCTGGGCAGCATCATCGACGAGAAAGGTGGATCCGATGCAGATGTGAGGGCACGGATTGGCAAAGCGAGGGCTGCATTTCTACAGTTGAAAAATATCTGGAACCCCAAACAACTTTCAACCAAAACCGAAATCAGGATTTTCAATACAAATGTCAAGACAGTTCTACTGTATGGAGCGGAAACATGGAGAACTACCAAAGCCATCATCCAGAAGACACAAGTGTTTATTAACAGTTGTCTACGCAAAATACTTCGTATTCGTTGGCCAGACACCATCAGCAACAACGAACTGTGGGAGAGAACAAACGAGATTCCAGTGAAGAAGGAAATCAGGAAGAAGCGGTGGAGTTGGTGGATAGGACACACACTACGAAAAGCACCTAACTGCGTCACAAGACAAGCCCTCACATGGAACCCTCAAGGCAAAAGGAAAAGAGGAAGGCCAAAGAATACATTACGCCGAGAAATAGAGAAAGATATGAGAGGAATGAACAAACATTGGACAGAACTGGAGAGAGAAGCCCAGGACAGAGTTGGCTAGAGAAAACTGGTGGGCGGCCTATGCTCCATTGGGGGTAACAGGCGTAAGTAAGTAAGTAAGTAACATAGAACTGTGTACGTCAGTTCAGGCTACCATACCATATTAGACCAGAGAGATAGAATCGTTAATTCAAATCTGATATTGGTAGTAAAAGTAGTAGAAGTAAGTAAGTATTAGAGCTAATAAGAGAAGATTAGGGTTCGGAAAGAAGTATAATCCAATGAAATAAGCGTGAAAAAGGAGAGATAAAGGTGATGAGGAATTCAATCAATCAATCAATAGCAACGTAGAACTCTGTACATACTCACACATAAGTTGTCATACCACACAGAAATCGAATTGTCACATTCCATAGTAGTAGATGTAGTAGAAATATGAGCGGTAACAAAGAAGATCAAGGTTCGAAGGTTCGATATTATTCAAGCATAATTCAGTGAAATGAGTTTAACAAGAGAAAAAGAGACAGAGGTAATGAGGCATTTATAAATTTACAGTTTGAGGGGACACAAATAATGGATGCACCGGTGTTATTTCGAGTCATGTCATTCAAAATCTCTAACCATCGATTACTATTGTCTTGTGGACCGCAACCAGGTAGTCGTCTACACCTACCAATGTGACTTAGTCCACTTGTCAGTAATTAATTTCATGGATTTCTGCCATGTTTTGGTCTGGCCGCCCTTAGCTTTCTTCCAGCGTACACCAACATTAAAAAACATAGCTTGTCAAGGCAGTTTGGGGGGTTGACTACTGTTCGACTTTTTCATGACCAACTTGAACATAAAAAAAAGTGTCAGGTACGAAAAAAATTTTTTTTACTCAAAAGTTAGTTTGAGAACAGGAAAATGAGGGCAAATCATGATCTGGGGCATTTGGAAGTTTCAGGAAGCATAATAAATACAGTAGCCACATATAACTAAATATCTTGTCAGAGAATCGCTGCATATGATTCTGAATTGTTCAGATATTTCTTCAGCGGAGGTTTTATTCAATGCTAATTGGATAAAATGCTTCTTCATGGCTTTGATATTACGATTCAATAGTAATTTGTACTACTCATCCTAAAGAACAATTTCTTTCATCTTGACGCTTATACATTTTTCACAACCATTATTATTTTGCAATGTGTAGGAGACGGGATCGAACTCCGTTGGGAAATGATGGAGGTATACGCTAGATCACCCGAAAAGATCTAGATTTATCTACAATGTGACCACTATCTACCAGGTGTGCTAAGATAGAACTGCGTATTGTTTTTGACTGACCCTTCGTAAACCATGCTGGGAGATGTTCACTCATTCGTTGGTTAAGTTGCCTGGAAGTACGCCCGATATAGCTATCTCCACAGGAGCAGCTGAATTTGTAAATGCACATAGAGGAGGCCAGCTCAGGTAACTTATCTTTCGTTTGAGTAGACATCGCAGGTCGACTGGAGAAAGTCAATGCAAGTTTTGCAGCGTTGAATGTTCTGTTGATTACTCTTCTTAATCTATCCTGCAGAGTATCGCAGGCCACATCTCCGTTGAATTGTAGCTTCATAAACAAAGGCTTCTTCCGGGCAGTCGAAACCACCGGCTTCTTTTTTTACGGCAGACATATACTTCTTTAAGAATGCGCTTGGATAACCAATCTCGGTTAGTGAGCCGTTGATGAATTCCAGCTCCTGACTTACAGTATCCATTGAACATATCATATTTGCTCTGTAAGTGAGACATCTAACCAAATTTCTTTTGTAGCGGATAGGTGTAAAACTACAAAAGTGAATGTATTGGCAAGCACTAGGATTTTTCCTATACACGCTTCTACTTAGTGGACCATCCTTTCGCCTACTTAGTGTGATGTCAAGGAAAGACAGTTTTTCATCATATTCTTCTTCCCCAGTGAACGTGATTGCCGGGTGTACATTGTTGAATTGTTCTAAAAGTTTTTCTTTCCTGGTGTCCTGATCTACAATGATGAATGTGTCATCGACATAACGGCAATATAGATCAAGTTTTTGAATAACTTCGTTCAGTGGTCCATTTTCTAGCTTTGCTAGAAAGAGATCAGCTAGAATCGGGCCTAGAGGTGAGCCCATGGCTATACCGTCTATCTGCCTAGAATAATTATTGTTGAATACAAAATGGACATTCATCGTGCATCTTAGGAGTAATTCCTTAAGGCAATCTTCGGGCAATCCAATGTTGATTTGTTTTTCTTTAATTTGCTCGCATATGAAATCAATAGTCTCGAGGAGTGGTACGTTAGTGAACAACGAAACCACATCCAGTGAGATCATAATTTTCTTGCTAACATTCATACTTTCCACTTTGGAAGTGAACTCAAAAACATCTTTTACACTTCTTTTCACAACTGATTTATGTAAAGGCTCTAAAATTCGTACTAACCACTTCGCAATTTTGTGGTAAGGAGAATTGTACATATCAAGGACCGGGCGCAGAGGAAGACCCGATTTGTGGATTTTAGGCAAGCCATATAGTCGTGGTGTATATGAAGGGTCAGTCAAAAACAATACGCAGTTCTATCTTAGCACACCTGGTAGATAGTGGTCACATTGTAGATAAATCTAGATCTTTTCGGGTGATCTAGCGTATACCTCCATCATTTCCCAACGGAGTTCGATCCCGTCTCCTACACATTGCAGAAGCCATAGGAATACGTACATTCAACCCTAATTTATGTGTTCAGAAGAAATTCGTGACACCCCTATCTCTTCCGTGGCCGGATATGACGTAACTAATGATTGACATATTTTTATTTTTATTATTTTTGATTTATTATTTTATTTTATTTTTACACATTTGCTTATTACGTAATGTTTTTGACGTTTTTCATGATTATTTGAATTCTATTCACCCACCCTTGACCTACTTTAGTTATCATATTTTACAAATTTTCTTACTACTATCAGTACACCTGTTTTCCTATTATCCACTTGAACTTTTGCCTATTAGATGTAGTTACGTAATCTTTTTCATTTCATTGTGATTATCACTCAGATTGCCTTGATTGGTTTAACATTTTCATATAAATTCTTGTTTCGCAACGTTTAACCTTTTCGGGTCCAGGCGTCGTGGTCTCGCGTTACAAGGTGCACCTTTCGTTGCAATATAATGTTGCACCGTATGTTTGAGATCGGTATTATCGTAAGACACTTTTGTCAGGTCAGCGTATTCGTTTAGTAGCGATTTATATGGATCGTTTTTGTCTCCTGACACTACTAAATTCATAGATTCATTATCAGTGATTATTCCTCTTATCACTACCGTACGGTTTGTGTTCAAGAGCTGGTTTCGTCGCGAATCTACTAATAAGTCGAAATTCTTCAGGAAATCAATACCGATTATAGGTACGGATACGTCTGCTATCACAAATTCCCATCGAAGTGAAATGTTTCGACCGAAATCTAAAGTTATTTTTCGCTTTCCGTATGTTTTTATGTCGGATTTGTTTGCTGCTTTCAAAGTAAACGCCGTATTAACATTTCGTCGTTCATTACTAACGGGTGGCACAACACTTATTTCTGCTCCTGTGTCGACTAAGAATTGAGCACCAGTTGTCTTGTCCTGGATGTAAAATAGATGACTGTTTTTGGGAGCTACGTCAGTTGTTGCAGCAGTTACCGACGATCGACGGGATCGTTTCCCTATTGTATTAGCTTTAAATGTGCATGGCAGTCTACATTTCCGAGCTCTTCTGCTGTATGTCTGGTGATACCAACATATCGTGGGAGCAGATCGTTCCCTAGAGCGTGATCGGTTTCTGTCACTCGAACTAATTCGTGACCATCTTCGTGGTCTGTCATTCCGAGTCAGGTTCGTCAGCTTTTGGCGTAAAATATTATTCATTCTTTTTAACTCTTCGATTTCGGAATTAGCCGAGGTGTGTTGTATTTGTGGGCTCGGTATTCTGGATCTTTCCTGAATCCTATCGGCTATCTCTGCTATATGATCTATGTCGACATCAGCATCTCCGAATGCAAGGATCTGCTGAATATTTTGGGGAAGTCGCCGGAGCCACAGCTGATAGAAGATGCTACTATCTATTTTCCTGTCTCCGATTATGCTTCTCATATAATTTTTTAGCTGTGATGGAGTTCTATCACCTAGTTCGACTTGATTGAGAAGTTGGTCTAAGGCCTGTTGGTCGCTTAGCGAGATAGCCTTTATCACAGCCGCTTTCAATACGTCGTACGGAGCTTCTGTGTCTGGTTTGGCGAGAACGTCGCGTACCGCGTCAGCTACTTCGTTCGGAAGCAATGCACATGCATGGCCGAATTTGTCGCGTTGTAAGCTAATACGGTTAACTGCGAAGTAACTTTCGAGTCTGATAAACCAAAGTTGTGGGTCGGCAACACTAAATGGAGGAATAGCAATATTAAGGGACCTCACGGACGCCACTTGTGGCAGACTTGTTTCGTTAACTGAAGACATGTTAAGGTACAATTTATAGTACGCGAATAAATTAACAAAAAATAATGTTAACAACAATTAATAAAAGGTTATAACACGGAACAGACTTACTAAAGTGCAGCAGTAAAACAGTTTTATGTATAATGACGTAATTCGTAATTGTTAATATTGTCAAAATATGTCAAATAATGTTTATGAAATAATTGTCATGCAATAACGATATGATAATGATAATAATCCAAAATGTTAATTTAATCCACAATAGTAATTCGTATCGAAATAGTGATTGTCAGTGATATTGCGGACGCGTTCGATTTGTGGTCGTAGTTTTTGGTCTGTCGTCGATATCAGCAAATTATTCCTGGGAGCGTCGAGGTTACCAATTTTGTTGGAAGCGTCGATTTTTTGTCAGTATCCGGAAATATCCTGAGAACGTCGGGATTACCAGTTTGTAGTGTGCCGGCTTAATGCGTGTTCTTACGTTTCGTAATAAGCTCGTTCAGACTACCTTATCCAAATGACGTCTGACGGTTAATAAATCAGAAGATGAATTCCAAGTATCGTACACGTTTATTGTAGCACACCACAATTAATAACAGCAGACCACAGACAGACCGGGCAGACAGACTAGCGAGCGAATATGCGAATGTGCGAATGAATTAATAAGATTAAAATGTTCGTATATATACAAAGGAAAATGTCTGAGTCATCGTGGTATTTAAGAGATTAATATTAAAGCGAATAGGATGCATATGTGCGTAGGCGTTAAGCAATGCTCAGTCACACTAGCTCATACAAACCAGATAATAAAAAATACCAATGGTACATATAAGTTATTGTTTTACAAATGGCTTGGTTAAATAAATTAATCAAAAGGGCTTAACCAAGTTAGATGTGAGAGAAGTGAAATATATGTGGAGGCACTACAATCTCACGTGTGACGTTGAATTAGAAATTTTATTCAGGATTTACAGACTGTTAACCAAATTACCCGTTTCACTGGCATATTCCAAGTAACAGACACTGAATAGAATTGAAACAGTTATACTGTTTTCTTGAGATGGAAGTAGGAAGTATTACACAAAGACTGAAAGGAGGAGCGTACTTTGAAGGTTTTACCTTTATTCACGTGTTTTGACTTTTTCGTTTTCCAATCGTTTCACTCTACTGCAACGGGACATATAAAAACATCTTTTATAAAAACTGTAATGTGATTCTAATTTAAGTTATTTCCGCTGTAGTTTATGGCTTCATAATTTCAAACAGACATAGTGAATATAGCAACAAATTTCAACTTACCAGTAACTACACAAACATGTCACAATTATAAAAACAACACTTGATTTCACCTTGTTGAATATAACAAGTGTAAAAAATCCAAATCCACTACTAAAATCGATAAAATCAAACGTAAGAACAGTGTTCCATCCGTATCTTATTCTGATCTTCCTACTGGCTCAATAGGATCTTACTGTGAACTTGAAAACGAAATCTCTTTACCTTGTATCCCGCTCGTTGATATAAATACAACTAACTTACTTCCCAGTGACTTGACACCATCCACTACTTCATGTGTTTCATCTGAAATAGATTCCTGTGAGGCCTTGTTAGAAAGTGTGACTGCTCTTGAACACTTGACGAGCCTGCAAGCTGATCAAGTTTATAGCAATTCACAAAATGTCTGTAGGCCTTTCCGCCATAGGAAATCCAGTACTGTTGATCTGGACTGTTCTCTCTCTGATATGTTATTAACGCAGATGACTTAACGCAGACTGAGCAACCGAAAAACCCTTGTAGCAAGTGCTGCAACTTGTTTTGTAGTCAAAAGCCAACCTACATGAAAACCACAAGTCAATCGCACTTCTGTGATTTACAAACATTGTCCTAAAGATAAAGGGACAGACCTAGTGGTTCAAAATCCCTACATGAAACGTGCTACTTGCCCTATCCATCAGTCTTCACTACTTAATCAACCCAATAAACAACAATGCCTGCCACCTACCTCTCCTACTCGTGACGCTACTTTACTTCTAAAATTAAACCCTAGGACTCCTAAGAATACGGACACTCACACCATAAATACCTCCCTAAATTCTAACCTTAGGCGCCTCCCCGTTTCTAACCCAAAGCCTATACCCTGGATTGCGTAAAAAAAGAATAGGATGCCTAGAGTTTCTGGGATAACTCGTAACACTAGCCTGCTTGGGCATCCACCTAATGTTTCAAGACACCACCCTAACCGAAATACCTTTTACAATTCTTGGGTTTCTCCTACAAAACATGTACGTAATCCTTTTTAACGCTCACCCTCTCAACAGAGTTGTTTTACTACCTCCAGCTGTTGAGGGCGATATTTCCTCCTCCTACAAGTCATGCTCTGCATTCTGTGATGTAATGGATGACAATCAATCTTTGCCGCTATCTGCCCCTTCTAGCTGTAATTCGTTTATGTCTGGTCCTTTTGACAAACCACCTTTCACATTGTCCAAAGATTTGACTTACCCCACTATACCTAATCAAATGGACCTACGAAACGATCCATCCTTATGCCCCCTAGAGACTTCCTCATCTGTTCTTTGGAGGTCATCAGTTAACTCTGCCAAACGACACTTCTAATATCCTACCTCACATGCTTCTCTCACCATGTCTGTCTCTGAATACCTTTCTCCCTCTAACTATATCGCTCCCAAATTAACTGATCATAACAATCAAGCCTATATTCCTACTTCCAGCCCTCCTTCAGAACACACAACATACAACCCTCCAGATGCCCATTGTGCATCCATGAAAGATGAGTATTCATCCTATGCAAGACCAATGCTAATTAATTCCCGATCTATTATCAATAAGATTACTGATTTGTTTCTCCGTAATTTGCTCGCATATGAATTCAATGGTCTCAAGGAGTGGTATGTTGGTAAACAAAGGTCATATTTTTCCCGCTAACGTTCATATGTTCTACTTTGGAATTGAACTCAAAAACGTCTTTTACACTACTACGTACAACTGATTTATGCAATGACTCTAAAATTTGCACTAGTTACTTCGAAATTTCGTGGTACGGAGAATCGAACATATCCAGAACCGGGCATAGAGGAAGACCCGATTTGTGAACTTTTGGTAAATCGAATAGTCGTGGTGTGTAGGATCCAGTACGCTCAATTAAGTCATGAATTTCAGGCGTAATTATACCCTTTATCTTTAATTCCTTGAGAGAATTTGTCAATTGATTTTCCACTTTTATATTGATATGATTATTACTGGTAACTTTTTGAAACTTGCTAGGATCATCGAGCATTCCTTCCATTTTATCTATGTAATCAATTTTATTCGTAAGAACTATACCTCCCCCCTTGTCTAGAATGCTCATGATCAAAGTTTCGTCTTTCTTCAGTTTTGTTAAAGCCTCACGATGCAGTTTTGTGAAAAGGCGATTCGTAGGACACTTACTATTCTTATACTGTAGGCAGCTATCGACTAACGTTGTCTTAAATCTAGCTACATCTTCCACTGAGATAGGGACAAGATCAGTTGTTTGTGAAAATAAATTCTCAAACTGCACATCAGTATCTAGTTGATTGTCCTTCTGCCCATTATCACTAAATTTAGGCCCTAGGGACAAAGCTTCCAACAGTATAACGTCAAGTATAATATTTGAAAAATTTTGTACATGCCGAGTCGGATCAATAGGAAATTTCTCCTCAGGTTTTTGATTTTCCAAAGTTTTCACTAGTTTTCTCCTAGTCTTCTCAGATATGTTCTTAGATACTTTTTCGACATCGTCCATAAATATTGAATGTATCTCCGATGGCAGGCTATCTACGGAATGTTGTCCGAGAAGATTTCTTTCCAAGTCTCGGATATTCATTTTCAAAGTATCAATTTCATTGGACGCATGTCTTTCAAGTGTTTTTGCATTAGGATAGATTCTGTTCCGACGCAATGACATCCAGTATACTTTAGGATATCTGTTAGACTGAATACAATTATTAGCAAATCCTAAGCTCTTTTCCGCTCCCGTGAGACGCGCATTAAACATCGGAAACTCATTGAGTGCCTTAAATGCAGCAGGATCCCCACATGATTTAAAAGTTTTAAAGATTCCCATTGTGAAAATTCGTGACACACCTATCTCTTCCGTGGCCGGATATGACGTAACTAACGATTGACATTATGTTTTTATCTCATTTTAATTTTTTTAATTTTACACATTTACTTATTACGTAATGGTTTTGATGTTTTTTGATGATTATTTGAATTCTATTCACCCACCTTTGACCTACTTTAGTTATCATGTTTTATTTGTTATAATTTTCTTACTTCTATCAGCACCCCTGTCTTCCTACTATCCACTTGTACTTTTGCCTATTATATGCAGTGACGTAATCTCTTTCATTTCATTTTGATTATCACTCAAATTGACTTGATTGATTTAACATTCTCATATAAATATTCATGTATGGCAGAGTAAAGCCTGATGACGACCTAAGCGAAAACCATATTGCTGGCTTATAGGTTTTGTTCTTATTTTCATAATGAGAATTTTCAATAACTTGAATACGTTGAGTTTGTCGATATGCCGATGAAAGGCCACATTAAACTTGTGTGTTTCTTGAGTTTCAGTTTCATTTTTGCAACAAGCAAGTGATGTTCTGAGGCTATATCAGCTCCTCTCTTGGTTCTCACATCGTCGATAGTCCTTCTGAACTTTTTGTTGATACAGATATGGTCGATTTGGTTTTAAGTAGTGTGATCCGGTGAAGTCCAAGTGGCTTTGGGTATGCATTTGTTTGTGAACATTGTGCAACCAATGACCAGTTTTTTGAAGGCAATTCCGTCACCATTCTCGTTCCTTTCACCCAGTCCACGTCGTCCCATGATGCCTTCATATTCAGTGTTGTCCATGCCAACGTTGACACTTAGGTCTCCCATCAGAAACGTCAAATCCTTCGGTGGGCATCTACCAAAGATTGACTGCAGCCTTTCGTAGAATTGATCTTTAAAGTCGTCACTGTAGTCATTGGTAAGTGCATAACATTGGAGGACGTCCTTTGTAATGTTCTCTTTCTTTGTTTTGAAGGATGCTTTATTGATCCTGGGTCAATGAGATCCCTGTCATCTCAGTGCCTTTTGTGCATGTTTGGACAGCATCAGTGCAACTTCTTGTGTATGTAATGCATTTTCTTCTTCATGACTAGAGTATAACAGCAGTTCCCCTGAAGCTAGTCTCAGCTGTTCCACCTGTATCTAGTGCCTTTCACTGATGCCGAGCACCTCGATGTTGTGTCTTTTCGTTTTTGACGCAACTTGAAACAGTCTTCTAGTTATCCACAATGTACAGACAATCAGTGTTTCTAAAAGAATGGTTGCTCTGGTTTTCAGAAGGTGCGTCGGACTCATGACTTCCAAAGGAATTCAGCATTCATCATTTGACGTCATAATTCTTCTACTAAATCCCAGGGCAGAGTGGAAATTGTTTGAATTATTTGTTCTGGTTAGCGTTTTTATGGCAAGTTAGTTTTAGGATGCGATGGGAATACCAACCTCTCCTTCTTTATCCAAGCTTGAGATCAGCAGTAGCCCCATAGGGTCTAAAGGCGGAGTTCAGAGAATGTAACAACATCAAGCAATGTCTTCACTGATATTTTATAAAACAGTTATTGGTTCATATATATCTATGATTTTCGAAATTGTTTCACTCTTTAATAATAATAATATTTATACTCAAATAACTACGTTACAAGAATCATGCCAGTTTACAGGCAAAATCAAATTGTCACAAATGCCCACCCATTTACTGTAAAAGATATCGCAGTTAAATTAAGTTTGAGAGTCAGTTTATGATAGCACATTTACACCATGTCACTGACAGAAACAGTATAATAATACAGACACATTTTCAATGGGAGAGAACAAATAAGGAAAGTGCACCGTAGGTTCCTCTGGCAGTTTGTTGAGATGAATGGTGAATTTGTTGGTAAAGGTCAATTGGAACGCGCTTGATACGAGCTGTGATCCAGACAGTCATGTATGTTGGCTGCATGTTCGCTAGAGGCGCCAAGGACTACGCACCGTAAATGGCGTTCTGAAATGGGGGAAAATAGAGAGAGAGGGAGAAAGAGGCAGCAGCGTGGCAAGTGCATATATATATATATAACCGAAGCACTAATTTACCTGTCATGTTGAGGTAGTCAATGCAGTGGTAAGTCAATATAAAACTCACACTGAACACTAAAATTAAAGTAAATTATTGGAATATAGGAATATAACCATCAGGTGAAGGAGTATGGCAAAAAAGAAGGTAGAGTTGTGGAGTGTCAAGTGGATAGAAGAGAAGCTGAAGTTAGAAGCTGGATTTAGGTACGTTGAAATAGTAGAGTTTGTAAAAGCAAAACATTGATGATGAAAATTTCCCACTGTAAAACTGTTTTTTTATTAGTATTATTACTATTATTATCATTATTATTATTGAATGCCAACCTCTAAGTCCTACTATAAGCGCCTGAGTAAGCATGTTGCTGGTGTCTCCACAGAAAAGCGACCACATCACAGTTTCGGAAACGTGAACCTCAGAAGTACCAAGCGTATAAGAGCAACTCAAGTCTTACTTATTAGTTGCCACATCAATCAATCAAATCATGAATTTCGAAGCGGAAAGCCGCATCCTGAACATGCTTGCATGTCTTTGATAAAGTTAAACAAGAATGGAAAGAATGGACATCCATGATGGACACCACTTGAAGTAAAGAAATCCGGTGACAGTTCGCCGTAAGCTCTCACTTGACCTGTAGTGTTAGAGTAGGGAGTTTGTATAGGGTCAATGAACTTCTTTGGTACACCGTACAGTCACAAGCACTGCCAGAGAACCTCACAATCAACAGAGTGAAATGCCTCCTTTAGGTTCGGGAAGATAACTGTTGTCGAACGCCTAAGTGTGTGTCTGTGTTCCATGAACTGTCGTAGTGTAAAGATGTGCTCTATGCAGCCACGTCCAGATCTGAAACCAGACTGGTTGGTACAATCAGGGAAACCGAAGTGTGGCTGAAGGCGAGTTGATCTGATCCCTGAAGTGTTCCTGATATCTATCCAGTCTCCTGTATTGAGAATGAATAATAAGAATATCCCTTACCGAGATAGTCTAACTCACATTCGGGTTCCTAATACTGATTTCTTTGATTAGGTGGAAAAGTTGTTTCCTGTTGCCTATCGTTGCTGCCTTTCCTATCGCTTTAGCTATCGCTATCCATCGCTGTTCTTCGTCGTTGTGTAGGCTTTTAATCAGTCTGCACCTAAGCTGACTTCGCTCTTCGTCAAGTTCAGAGTCAGGTGGAATGCGTTTTCCAGTACCCATCAGTTAAAAGGATGCGACTGAAATCCACGGCTTCATCCTAGCCTCATGGTTTACCTTACTAACAGATATCACTGCCGTTTCCACAGCCTTTTTGATATCATTCTAACCTGCCTCCGGATGAGAATCACTTGCATGGTCGCCTAATTGTTTTTCTAGTTCCTCCTGAAATGCTTTCTTAGCTTTATTATCAACAGGTGGAGCCCTTGGAGGTTTGCGTGCGATATTTATTCTGGCGTCCAGTATGCCTCAAACAAATGTGCACGCACTACAAGGATTCAGTGTAGGAGAGATAGTTCAGCCCTTCGACTCAATGCTATACCTATACCAGCGAGACCCCGGGAAGCAGCATCAGAGCTACAAGGTACACGAAGAGTAAATCGAACAGCTTTTTTATTTTGACAAGGTGAAATCAAGTCAGTGATTTAACTACGATCCTTATGCGCGTTTTCAAGACGCAGTACACATCGATGACTGGAGATTCTCAAGTCCCAACCAGGGAGGCCTGTTGCCTTATTTGACACAATGTTTCGACGTTAAATGCAACAACACGTGGTTTAGAACGGTGCTTAGGAGACCGGAAATATCTACTTCGTATTATTGGTACGAGGTGATGAAGTAATGTGAGTAGAGTTGGTCGTGGAGATAACAGAGGTATTGAGGGGTACAGGAAGGATTTGATTTTGACCGATTTAGTCTCGAGTGTTGATACGGGGATGAGGGCGGTTGTCACTTCCTGGCTGCCCACACCGTGGAAAGGTGTTTCTTGAGGAACATGAAAAGGAAGCTGGCTTACAGTTTGTCTAAGACACTTTGAAGCGTGACCACAAGGGCCAAGTGCAAATGCTTGTGGCCGGTCGCGCACGACCGTTTCATGAAGGGTTTGTAGAATATTAGCTTTGCTATTTCGGAAGCCCTCATTGGGCAATACTATTGCCGGTGATGGAAATCCGTGAGTAAGGGTGAGGGGTGACATTTTTAGGATCGACCATTGCTAACCACTTCATGCTAAAACCTCTAGGAACATAGTTTACTGCCAGAATAGCTCGGTTGGGTCATCACGATAGGCAAGCCCGACCACCTCGTCAAAGTGGCAGCTACGGTCACGAGTTAAGAATTAAATCTTCAGATAATCAACTACTATAGATGATACATTCGGAACTGCTCTACAATATTGCAACTGTCGCTTTGCCAGGATGTGCCGAAACATTTCATTTGTCAGCAGATGCTATACAAACATTTGAGAACGCTGATCGCGTGCTCAAGTAAACGACGATGTTAGATTGCCGAAAAAGCGAAGCTCTATTAGCCATCATGACTGACGCGTCGAACATCACTGTCGAAGCCGTGTTGCAGCAGTTCTTAAACGGTATTCGGGAACCGATTTCATGCTCTTCTAAGAAATTAGGTCACACTGAAATCAGGTATAGTACTTTCAGAAGAGAACTGCTAGCAGTTTGCCATACAGCCACTAATATAAGTGACTCAATATCTCAGTGAGCTTGCGGTCGCCAGTGCCTCACTAGTTTCAGGGCAGTCGGTATTCTATAAGTTCCTAGACTTCGCATATTACTCGTTTAGACAACCACTACTAAATAACGCCACTCGGTTGGTAAAACCAAAAGAACAATGCGAAGTGTTGAAGACTTTTATTTGGTGCAGCACAAATAGACCACTAAACCATCAGCACACAAATGTAGGCTACCTGGTTGGAATGCGCAAAATGTAAGACTTCAACGGTTAGGGACATTGAACGACATGGCTCGAAATCGTTTTCAATGATGCAAGTGCATTCACTTAGTGTTCTCTCAAAATCTAACCTTCAGAGTTACTCATCATTTCTATCTTTCACTTTCTATATTTATATCACTGAATTATACTTCTCAAGTCATATCTTCGCACCCTAATCTGTTCCACTACTGCTAATACTTCTGTTATCAATATCACTATGTTGTTTGAACTGACAGTTGCGTCTCTGTGCTAATTCGGTATGGCAACCTGAATTGATGTACGTACGTACGAAGTTCTGCGTTGTATATCTGTCCGTCTATACTAACAAACTATCACATGCTCACATGTCATAAACATTTTCTGTTTTTTATAGGGTTCAGTTAATATAAGATCAACTTCGGCTGCCTTTTGTAAGCACATGTATCCATAGGAAATCTATTCAGATTTGCCACCATTATGCTTCAGAGAGTTACTGCAGTTGAATAACACCACATTTATCAGCACACAAATACTTTCCGACACCAAAATAAGAGATTCTAGTAGACTTTTAGAGTCAAATCAGCTATTCTAAAGATTTATCAAGTGTTTTTGATCGAAATGATATTTTGTTAATCGTTTAATTCGTCTCTGTGATAGTAGGTCACCTGTAAGTATTCTCGTTAGTTGAATTTCCGTTAACCCAATGTTAATCTTTGAACCACTACCAGTTCGGAAGTTGACTTATTTCACTTATTCATCCATAACGAAGAAAACTGAAATTGTAGAAACAATAACTAATTCAGTGTATCTGAGTTGTCTAGGGGAAAACTGTGTCGGACAATAAGTTCATTAGACTCTCCAGCTGGATCCCGATCAAAAATGGATGGACTGGGTTGTTTTAGAACATTCAATAACTACAAACCTCACTGTTACTGGATTTTCTACCGTAGCAGTTCAATTCGATTCCAATAGACGTATGTTGGACGCACTCTCCGATTTAGAATATAAAAACACAATAATTCTAGGGAGAAAATGGTCTATTAATAAATAATAAATGGAAAAACAAACGGTACCTAACAAATTTTACGCCTTCCAATTCAAAATTACTCTGAATGAGTATCGAGGTTCCGAAGATTAGGTGAACTCCTATACCGCACGATGTCAAATCCAAAAATGTGGCGGTAGCCATATTATATCAAATTTAAACAACATATGTACAGTTCAGAAGCAAACATAAAAACTTCAATATACGTACAAAATATAGAAATAATAACAATATACAATGATAAAATCTCAAATTGGAATCAAATAAAATACCAAAATGTCAACAGAAAGAGTCCGTCATGTCATAACAAAAATATATAAACATGGAGGGATTTTCCAAAAAAAACAAAACATTCAAAAAAGATTCTTCAAGATTGAACTCCTATTCTTCGACGGTAAACACCGAAATTACTTTAGATTCGTAACACAGTTCGAAACGTTTATAGAACCCAGAGTAAGGGATGATAATCTGCGTTTATTATGTTTAATTCATTACTGTGAGGGAAAGGCAAGAAAAGCTCGTGAAAATCTGGATCTATACCTATCAATCTAACTAGGTACCTATACCTTCCCATCAGGCCCTTGATTCCCCTATCTATCGTAGCATGACCTAACGGTGGTAAAAAACCTTACCCAATTAACCCACACGAACATGTACAACACGTCGTAAAGCTGGTCATATCCTATCCGGGAACTACATTCCATATCATGGGGATGAGTCGTCATTCCATCACCACTTGCTCCGGACAGCAGATACAATGAAGTCCGTGATGCTGACTTATCAACAGAAGATTTTGACCCATAGATAATATGCAAGATTGTGATCTCCGATTTTGATATTTCCTCGTCTCCCGAAGACTTTAAGTGGCATAACATGGGACCAATATTTATCTCTCCATCTCCTGATACACAGGAGGTTTGATCAGCATTCGTCATCGTCGGTAACTCATTTGTCACATCAGTGACATCCAGATTATTATCAATGTCATCATGATTCCATTGTGTCAGAAAGTCGCGTCGATTCGGACTGCACTAGCATCCGTAGAGTGAAACTCTTGCATTGTTGTATAACTCATCTCTCTACATGAAAGAACAGCATTAGTGTCACAATCCACAACCGATAAACTCACTTGTTGTTCTTCATCAAACAAAATACCAAAATGTCAACAGAAAGAGTCCGTCATGTCATAACAAAAATATATAAACATGGAGGGATTTTCCAAAAAAAACAAAACATTCAAAAAAGATTCTTCAAGATTGAACTCCTATTCTTCGACGGTAAACACCGAAATTACTTTAGATTCGTAACACAGTTCGAAACGTTTATAGAACCCAGAGTAAGGGATGATAATCTGCGTTTATTATGTTTAATTCATTACTGTGAGGGAAAGGCAAGAAAAGCTCGTGAAAATCTGGATCTATACCTATCAATCTAACTAGGTACCTATACCTTCCCATCAGGCCCTTGATTCCCCTATCTATCGTAGCATCACCTAACGGTAGTATAAACCTTACCCAATTAACCCACACGAACATGTACAACACGTCGTAAAGCTGGTCATATCCTATCCGGGAACTACATTCCATATCATGGGGATGAGTCGTCATTCCACCACCACTTGCTCCGGACAGCAGATACAATGAAGTCCGTGATGTTGACTTATCAACAGAAGATTTTGACACATAGATAATATGCAGGGGTGGGATCTCCAATTTTGACATTTCCTCGTCTCCCGAAGACGTTAGGTGGCATAACATGGGACCAATATCTAACTCTCCATCTCCTGATACACAGGAGGTTTGATCAGCATTCGTCATCGTCGGTAACTCATTTGTCACATCAGTGACATCCAGATTATTATCAATGTCATCATGATTCCATTGTGTCAGAAAGTCGCGTCGATTCGGACTGCACTAGCATCCGTAGAGTGAAACTCTTCCATTGTTGTATAACTCATCTCGCTACATGAACGAACAGCATCAGTGTCACAATCCAAAGCCGATAAACTCACTTGTTGTTCTTCATCAAACAAAATACCAAAATGTCAACAGAAAGAGTCCGTCATGTCATAACGAAAATATATAAACATGGGGGGATTTTCGAAAAAATCAAAATATCCAAAAATATATTACACTCACTGCTCCCACCATTAGTGTTAAGCTCTCCAAACATTTGTGGATGAAACAGAGTTCATAATTCTTTCATAACTTGTTTCACCGCTTTCAGCAGTCACTTTTCATGTAGTTTCATGATATATATATATATGTATATTTATATATATATGACTACATAGAATATGAAACCGATAACGTCAAATAGACATCTTTATACACTTAATCTCTTCTAATAATCATATTCCGGTAAATAATTAATACAACCCGAAGTTCAATCACTTCTCTAACCTAGTAAGTTCTTCAAGTCATAAATTAGTATAGATATCAAATAAATCTATTATCATATGAACAGTTTGTGATGTCAGTTTGAACGAACTATATATACATATATATATAAACAAGTTGAACAACCATAATATGTTTCACCATTACAAGCAAAATCAGAACACAAGTTCAAACTATAAACTTAAATTTATTCTTTATATGATATTATAAGAAAACATAAAAATCAATAAAAAAACAAGTGAAATCTAAGCGTATATACGCTATAAAAGTCAGTATAAAGAAACAAATTAAAACAAAAATAACGAACAAGAACTAGAAATATAAATGCAGTTAGTTCCGTTATATTCGAGGAAATGTTAAGGCACGCAAACAAACTTCGCAACTGCAGAAAAAAGAAACAGAAAACAATGTTCATTTTCAAGTTTCTGTTGTCATATCACATTTAAAAAAAAACAGTTCACTGTTTTAACAAATCTTATGAAAACGAAATAATTGTATTGAAAAAATAAACTACATTCAACGAAGTGACACCATCAATCACATCACATTCAATTAATATACAACATCCTGACTTCATAACATCATATCAAATTATCGAACAATAATGCTATTGAATGAAACAAGCAACTGAGTTAAATCATTTACAAAATGGATAGTAAAATTTCAATATAGACAAAAAGAAAGTAACTCACAAGTCATGCACAGTAAGAATAAACCAGCCACCAGCACGACCGAAAACTCGTCCATACTGAAGGCACAGAATAAAAAAAAACATTAGATAAAAGATTATTAATGACCAGAGAACAAAAACTAAGTTGTTGTTTTCATATGGCCAATAATTAACTCATCAAGGAAGTAAAATAATTACTACAATAAAAACCAATGACACGATACACAATCAAACATAACAATGACATATACAATCAACAGTGTCTCTACTACGTTCACATCAATTCTACACACACACATGAAGTGAAGTGAATTCACCATTTAACAACAACAACAACAACAACGGCTAACTTCTACTCTTCATTACTCACAACTTCCATCTCACAGAAAACATTATCATTGTATCAATGCTAATTCGTATCTGTTACTTGGAATATAATGTTGAAACAAGTAACTGCGTTCAATTATGTGCAAACCGATGGGTATATAAAAAATTACAACTAACACACCTACTTGAATCGGCTCACTAGCCTACTCCATTCCACTACATTAATGAAATCACGAATTCATGAATTCGATCGCCAGTGTGTTTGCCCTAATCTGTGCATGTTTGTTCTGCTGGCCAATTTGTGATACGTCACCAATAAACGTATTCAGTGCCCTCGTGTTGCCTTCCGACTTATAACCGAGAGGCACCATATGGCGAACATTGTCTCAACGACTAAATTAGGAACACTTAGAAAACGTTGAACATCAAACGTCACAAAAATAGTGACAGAATGTCCAACAAAACATGCAATTACACAATTTACACATGTTTATCACGCTGATGTTTACTAAGTACAACTATAAAACGAATACTCACTGCAATCAATATGCAGTTACACTTGTGGAAAACATTTAAGGCAACATTTACCGAAACGACAATCTCCACTACATTCACATCTACGCAACACAAACAAGCATTATTAAAATGGATAATTACCTGTCTCGTTTCTCCTTCAACCTTTCTTCAAGTCGCGATATTCTTCGTTCAATCTGCAATAGATACAGCAATAGAAAGAAAGTTATTTCTTGTTACATAGTTGCCAAATAACACAACCAAAAACAATCCATTACCATATTCACAATAAGTCAGTCGGTTGCAACGTAGAACTTCGTACGTATGTACATAAGTTCAGGTTGCCATACCACATTGGCACAGAGAGGCAAATGTCAAATCAAATTCAATAGTGATAGAGATAGTAGAGGTATTAATGGTAAATGGGAAGACTAGGGTTTGAAGATATTATTCAAGAAGTATAATTCAGTGAGATAATGTTAGCAAGACAAATGTAGAGGTGCTAATGAATCCAGAAGATTAGGATTTGAGAGAACACAACGAATGGATGCACTTGCGCCATTGCAAACGATTCTAAGCCATGTCGTTCAACGTTTATAACTGTTGGTGACTTTCGTTTCGCTGACCCCCAACCAAGTAGCATGCATCTACCAACAAGACTCGGTCCACTTGTCAGTGACTTCATGAGTTTCTGTCATGTTTTGTTCTGGCCGCCGCTAACTTTCTTCCAACGTATTCATACACCACAAAACATAGCCCGTCGAGGCTGTCGGTAGTTTGGCATTCGCAACACATGTCCCAACCACCTCAACTGATGGTGTTTCATTACTTCATCTATTGATCTGCCATTCTTACCTAGTACCCGTTTCCTAATTACAGCGTTGCTCACTCGGTTGTCCCACGATAAACGAGCAATGCTTCGAAGACACCTATGATCGAAAATCAATAAACGACGAGTATCTTCTACTCTAAACGGTCATGTTTCGCATCAATATATCAGAACGAAGCGAACTGCTACTCAGTACAACCGTCCTTTGGTTGAAGAACGGATATCTCGCCTACGCCATAAGTGACGCAAGATGGCAAAAGTCATTCGAGCTTTCTGTATCCGTGCTGAGATTTCATCAGTCATCAGGTCATCAGCACTGATGAAACTCCCAAGACAAGTGAAGCGGTTAACACGCTCGACTACTTCACTCCCTATCACTAGTTCAGGTGCCGATGCAACCCAATCTTCAAGCAACATTTTGCATTTCGAGGGGGAAAACCGCATCCCGAACATGCTTGCATTGTTGCTTGTGGTAGTCAGAAGACTCTGCATTTTGTCAGCGTCTTCACCGAGTAGAACTATGTCATCGGCATATTCTAAGTCAATAAACAAGCCTTCAAATAGAAGATGTACTCCAGAAAAACCTGACGAGGTTAATGTTAACTATAGGAGTATGTAACGGTGGACCCAAGTAGATCACGCTGCCATCAGCCACTGATGCGGGGGTTCAGTAGAGGATTGTCGCACGTTCTAGGACACATGTTTAGATTCAGATCATGTCCTAGTGCGAGCGCGTATTTGTTTGAAGCATACTGGACGTAGGAAACACCGTGAGAAAGCCTCCCAGGTTTTCACGCAATGATAATTAAGCTACGGATATATTTCAGGAGCAACTAGAAAGGCAGTTAGGCAGCATATAAGCGATTCCAATCCGGAAGCAGGTTGGAATAATATCGAAAAGGCTGTGGAAACAGCAGTGATATCTGCTACTAAAGTAAACCATAAGGCTATAATGAAGCCGTGAATTTCCGTACCATCTACCGAACTGATGGATGCTCGAAAACTCACCCCTCATGGCTCTGAGTGCGATGAGGAGCAGAGTCAGCTTAGGCGCAGGCTAACCAAAAGCCTACGCAATGATCGAGAACAGTGGTGGGCCAATTTTCGGTATGTCATGAATAAACGTATTCAGGGACCTGTTATCACACTGATGTTTACTAAGTTCAACTTTAAAACAAATATTCACTGCAATCTAAATGCAGTTGCACTTGTGGAAAACATTTAAGGCCACATTTCCCATTACCAGTGTTTCCACTAGGTTCACATCTATTCTATACAAACAAATACAGTTAGTGATGCACACACATGAAGTGATTTGAATTTGCCATTCAACAACATTAACTAACTACCAATCTCGATTGCTTCTACGTTGCATCTCAACATAACATCACTCAAACGATAGTTCTCTCGTGGGTCACTATGTTATTTACGAAAATTGAGTTTATTCGCGATAACAGTTTCATCACAAACTGATAGGCTCTAATCGAGATTTTCGTCCATCATACTATATGAATGTTGGTGGTCGATCGATGCTGGTTGTAAAATAGATAACTTATATGTCTATAACGTAGGAAGGAATTTAGGTATAAATTCGTATGTGTGAATTTGTCTATTACACACTTGTTGTTACTAACGCTTTACCAAAAACACAAAATAACTAATAGTGTTTACCCTTATTACCTGTACGTTATTTCTGCGTTCCTCCATCCTAAACTCTCTTCCCCCGCTCTAACACGAATATTTGTGTCTGCCGTGTCAGCTGAACAAATTAAATGTACAATATCCAAGCTCTTTTTCTCAAGCTATTCAAAACAAGTTGATTTCTTCACGCTTGACCCTTGTTCTTTCGGTAGGTTTTCAGTTGTTTGGCAGTGTCTAATGAATAGATTAAAGTTCACTTGATGGACATCTAGTCACTCGACCGTCTAATTCTAGTCATTTCGGAGTTGGTTGTGAGTTTGTATGTTCCTTGATCTGAATGAAAACGTTTTTTTCTGAGCAGTAGGGTTTCCAGATACCAGCGGCTATCAAAATTTCATGCCGGTCATCAGTAAGTTGCACCGTGGAGAATAATGAGTAAACATTCTAGTACTAATGGGAAGACCTCAGAAGTCTGTTGATAAATAGATAAGTCAGTTACCTAACCAGTAGTGAAAAT
Source organism: Schistosoma turkestanicum (assembly GCA_944470395.2). NCBI lineage: Eukaryota > Metazoa > Platyhelminthes > Trematoda > Strigeidida > Schistosomatidae > Schistosoma > Schistosoma turkestanicum. Next base: position 28,094 of record CALYCR020003287.1, read on the forward strand.
CGTGCGAGAGGAGTGAAGTGTAAACAAAGAAGAGTAAACAGAGCATATAAGTGGGACAGATTGAGTAAGTGATCTGAGTGGAAGACGTAATTTTTCGAGGATTGCCTTGTGAGTAGTGGTGATGATGCATCGGTATGGTGCTCGCGTTAGGACTTTTCGACGTGGCTAATATGTAACACGCCATAATCGGATCACCTCTGATTCTACTGTAACTCAGTTAGAGTGATCCCAAATGCTGTTGCCTATCTTCGTAAGGTTCATTCTTCAACCCTATCATCCATTTGGTTACTGTCTGTCAATTCAATGTCCATTATGGATTGCACGAGCTAGTGTAAACCAATTCGATTCTCTACTCTTTCTCCTTGTTCTTTCGCTACTGTTCTAGGTCTTTTGTAGGCACTCCACGATCTACTGCTAGTTTATGAGTTTGTATGTGCTGTGATATGAATGAATACGTTTGTTTCAGGGCAGTCGGGTTTCTGGACACCAACAGCTATCACAATATCAGGGCAGAATAACTAAGAAGTGGAACTTCGAAATGTCTATTTTTTAACCTTAGAATAATAATAATAATAATAATAATAATAATAATAATAATAATAATAATTTATTCTCAAATAACAAACATGTTACAAGAGACATGCCAATTTACAGGCAAGATCAAAATGTTAAGATTAGCAACATATTTCTTTTTAAACGGTATACAGTTACTGAAACATTTCACAAGATTCATTGTTTTCTTAAAGACGGAATGTACAAAGCGAGTAATTGGCGCAAGTTACGAAGGTTGCGTTACGACAATCATCTTATGGACTGAGAAACGATTCATGGTAGAGATAGGTTTGCATATAACAAGAATTGATGCGGTAAATGTACAAAGGTATGGTTGATATTCATCAGCTAATGATTTTACGTGTTCTTGGGTAGGGTAACCAAGTCTACTGCAAATATCCAGACTAATATATGAGGAGTGGAATAAGGTTCTGAAAAAAGAGGAATAAAGAAGACGGGACGAGGAGCGGAACAGAAAATACGTTTATAGATAAAACAAAGGTATGTTTACTCAGGCTTTTTTGATGTCATTACTGTACACCTGCACTTATGTAGGTTAATGAAGACAAATTATTGGTGAGATAACGATTGGGAAGTTAGTCGAAAGAATAGAGGAAATTCAGAAGTACCAAGTTGTTAGTAATAATGTTGATTTACAAAATATAATAAAGAGGCTCAGTGATATGATATTTTGTTTTATATATTCTTTTTATTTTTAACTCTGCAGCTCAAGAAATTATGAATGAGCTCTTTTTTAGTATAGTTATCCAGACCAGCTTGTAATAGGATTTCTCGGTAGGAAGTAAAAACCAGTGCAAGGTTACAGACATGAGTTGTAGACGAGGTTAACAAGGAAAAGTAACATCAATATCACTGATTTGTTACATCCTGCCATATCGTAAGGAGCCGTAAGCAAACAAAATGTTCTGCCACACAGACATGGGTAGATTGAGGTTATCGCCCCACCGTCATGAATGCTGGTCAGAAACTCCACCCTCCCTCCTTTTGTGATGTTAGGCTCTCTTACGTTTAATGGTTGATTGTAAATAATGGTCTCTAGTCTACTATCAATTTTTTTTGTAAACCTTATCGGAATCACCTTTCTCTCCTAGCTCCAACAATACAAGCAATCCAGACACCTTTGTCAGACAATATATCCGCATAGCATATCACACCGATTTTAAGTAGACGAATGGTATAATTTGTAAGATGAGTCAGTTAATGGTTAGTTTGGAAATAGGAAGGACAGGGGGCTGGAACGAGGAGAAAGTGAAAAAAAGAGTTGAAATAATGTTAAAAATTAATGAGTAAAGCGATAAGTTGGTAAGCAGGCAAGGTGTTTGCATGTTAATGAATTGGGGAAATAAAAATTAGTTAAACTGTTAGTACTTAAATAAGAAGATACTCACAATGATACACGGTGTTTGAGTTCCTTGTAATTGACAGTAGTTGATCAGCATCTACAGGCTTTTCAATTTGTCTGTCTACTAGAAATAAAAACTAAAACTGCTTTGAAGATATGAAAATAATAATCGGAATTTAAATTCAGAGAAAAGTCACGAGTAACACCTCAAAGGCGTAACCTATTACTGTTAGTAGGAGCAGGGGGATTCGTCTATCATTTCATGATACATGTATGGGTGGTAATGAGAACACAATGTGTTCATAGTCTACAATTCGTTTCCGAGGTTCATCTAAATATTTGGTGGACCATAAAAGAGTGCCTGGGGACTTTGTGTGAGTTCCGGGAATAGTCGGTATATCTCTTTAGAGTCTAGCAACAGCATGACTAGTTTCTTGAACTTAGTATAGAGGAGCATTAGGTTGTTTTTGAGACGACGGCGCCATAGAGGTTCTAGGGAAAGATGCTTGCATCTTTCTGTGTAGTCGAGGTTATGGCTCAATCCGAACAGTCGCCGGGTGAAGCTTCTTTGTACATTTTCCACTCGCATTTTGTCCATGATATTCATGTTTGAAAATATGAGTGAACAATATTCAAGTGTGGGCCTTATACAGATTTTGAAGAGAGTAAGCTTAGCCTCACTTGTGAAGAAGTTCTTGTTTATAAACCCAATTAGTCGTCTAGATTTAGAGATAATATTTGAGGCATGTTCTTCGAATTTTAGGCTTTTAGAGTAACTAATACCAAGGTCACGCGCTGATATGAGTGTCTGAACTCTACATTTTTGTAAGTAGAGTGGTGTATCAAGGTGACGCTTGCTAAAATGCATTATGCCACATTTGTTGTGGTTAAACGGCAGTTGCCATGTCTCGCTCCAGGTACTTAAGTTATCAAGATCACTCTGAATCTTAGCTATATTTTCGTCCAGATCTTCAGGCTTATAGCTGTATACTATTTTCAGATCATCAGCATATAAGTATGCTCTTCCAAATTTAATAGTATTACATATGTCATTTATGTACATTAGAAACAAGAGTGGACCTAAGACACTTCCCTGGATAACCCCACTAGTTATTGGTCTTGGTGATGAAAGACAGTCGTTGTACTTTGTTGTCGCCCATTCAGGAATGAAGCTAACCATGAGTGTAGTATGTTGATGATTCCAAATGACTATAGTTTAAGTAGAAGCCTTTTGTGTGGGACTTTATCAAAAGCCTTTACAAAATTGAATAAAAGGACTGATACCAGAAGCCCTTTGTCTTGTTCATTCGTGATATCGTTGAAATAATCTAAAAGACATGTATCACACGACCTGGACCTCAAGAACCCATGCTGTGAGGTCGATATCAGATTGTTACTAAGTAGATGTTGTAGTAACTCTGCCTTAACTATTTTCTCCATGACCCGAGATACTACCGAAGTTATGTTTATAGGTCGGTAATTTTCAACGTTCGCTGTAGGCCCAGATTTTATAGTGGGGATGATATGTGTAGTCTTCCAGTTATTAGGGTAACACTGTGTGGAGAGAGATATAGTAAATTGTTTGAGAAGAATAGCACTCATATCATTGCTACCATTTTTTAGCATGCTGGCAGGGATGCCATCTGGTCCTTCAATGTAAGAGTGCTTCAGTGTAGTAATCGCCTTAGAAATGTTCTGTACACTAAATTCAACACTGGCGATTTCACAGGAAGGAGTTTGGGTCAGGTGTGACTCATTTATTGAGTTTTCGTTTGTTTATGTGGCACAAAAATGTTCGCTAAACAACTCTGCGATACATTTAGGGTCGTCATACACTTGATTGTCCTTAATAAATATGCTCCCTCCTTTCACTTTGGAGCATTTGAGTTTATTCCGAAGGAGTTTTATGAGTTCAGAGGATTGATTGTTCAGCTGAACAGCACTCTTTTCCTGTGCGATTGCCTTTTTAGTACGTGTTATTTCTGCCTCGACACATATTTCAGTCATCGTTACTAATGAGGAGAAGTCATTACAGTTATGAAATCTGGAAGCATGTCTTCGAAGACGTTTTCGTATATGACCTGGCATAAATAAGTCCTTAGGAATTCTGGGTCTCCAGGATTCTAAAGGTGCAAATTTGTTGAATATGCTATTTGTGTTGTGATAAAATACATTTATTAGTTCATCAGTATTGTTTGCGGTAAAGTAGTTTGTCCAGTCAATGCTTCTGAGGCAGTTACGGAAGTTTGACCAATCAATCCTACGAAAGTCCCTACGAAGTGTAGTGGATTTATACTTTATAGTTGTAGCTCCTATATCAAGGCTGCATATGACCATATTATGATCGCTACCTGGGAACTTTTTTCCAACATATACAGTGTGAGGAATGAGATTGCTGGTGAAAACCAAATCCAATGTATTTTGATTTCTGGTTTGGCCATTGACATGCTGAGTCCACTCTCCAAGCTCTAAGCATTCGATAAATGATTCGAATCGTTTAGGTGCCTTGATTGGCAACCAAGAGATTTCAGGCATGTTGAAGTCCACTTGCTTGTGAACGGTAGGGATGAAACAAATGTGAATACTTCTGACAATAATGCTAGATCTCCTGTTGGTGCATTAGGCTGTCGGTAGACACAGCCGAACAGTAAGGAAACGGCATTTGACGGTTTCAGAACGATCCACACAGAGTCTGGCAATCTACTTAGTTCCAACATATCACATAAGAGCGAGTTTAGGCTAGAGTGGGCATATATAAGGCATCCTCCAACCGTTCCTTGTATCCTATCACTTCGAAACAGATCAAAGTTTTCAAGAGATATAGTAAGATCAGAAATATTACTACAGGTCCATGCCTCAGTTATCATAATAAGTGATGGTTGGCAGATAGTAGCAAACATGACTAGATCTGTCTTTTTATTACAGATTGAACGAGCATTAATAAGACATATATTAAACAGATGTCCCGCTAAGCTAAAATAGTTTAGGGTATCTTGAGTAAAGGAGTTACTATGATCTACGTGAGTGTGGTATGAGGAGTTAGGGGGGGACATGTTAAGTAAATTACTGAAATTTACAGGAGGGGTTGTTAGCCCGGTGGAAAGGGGGAGAATGTTGTCTGTTTGAGATTGTGCGAGGAGAGTGTTTTTATGTTCTGTATGTGGTATGAAATGACTTGAGCTATATGTCGCGCAAGAGGTACCACAAGTGGCTGTATCCCGAAAAAATTTTGATTCGGCTGGCATTGCGGTTCACCACCGTTTCTAGTAATGTCTTGATGACACAGCTCGTTACTAAGGCTAAATTTATACGGAATGGTTTTAACTTGGGTAGGGTTAGCCATATACGAGTGCCAGTTGCTATGGCCTTTACTCCATTTGGGGGTCATGTTTACCAGCTGGCTTGGTAGAGCAGGATGCATAGAGTTTTCATTCTCAGCGTTTTTGCGAATAAAAGCCCGGGTGTTTAGGATAGGGTGAGGGGTGAAAAATCTTCCATTTCCACTTTCACTAATAGTTCTAGGATTAGGTGTTTGGAGAGTGCAATTAGCTCTTGGTTAATAATTATTTGTGCGCATGTTCAGATGTTGGTCTGACCTGTTCTTAATATTATCAGTCTTACAACTTGGAGAGGCTAGAGGCACATCACATGACAATAAAGGAGTGAACCTGATCATCGTAGTTGGAAAAGTCGGTGGCAATCGGGTTTGAATCCTACCTAATTTTTTACTTGAGACCCAAGATTTAATCAGTTCACTCTTCTTAGTTAAAGTCAGTCAGTCAGTTGCAACGTAGAACTTCGTACGTATGTACATAAGTTCATGTTGCCATACCACATTATTAGCACAGAGACGCAAATGTCAAATCAAATCCCATAGTTATAAAGATGGTAGAGGTATTAATGTTATAATAAAGAAGACTAGGGTTTAAGATATTATTCAAAAAATATAATTCAGTGAGATAAGGTTAGAAAGACAAAGGTAGAGGTGCTGACGAATCCAGAAGATTAGGATTTGAGAGAGCTCAAAGAGTGGATGCACCTGCGCCATTGCAAACGATTTTCAGCCATGTCGTTCAAGGTCTCTAACCATTGACGACTTTCGTCTCGCGGACCCCAACCAGGTAGCCTACATCTACCAACATGACTCAGTCCACTTGTCAGGGACTTCATGGATTTCTGCCATGTTTTGGTCTGGCCGCCCCTAGCTTTCTTCCAACCTACTCCTACACCACAAAACATAGCTCGTCGAGGCAGTCGGTGGTTAGGCATACGTAACACATGTCCCAACCACCTCAACTGATGAAGTTTCACCACTTCATCGATTGATCTGCCATCCTTACCTAGTACTCGTTTCCTAACGACAGCATTGCTTACTCGGCTGTCCCACGATATACGAGCAATGCTTCTTAAACATCTATGATCGAATACTAGTAACCTACGAACATCTTCTACTCTTAACGGCCATGTTTCACAGCCATATAAGAGAACGGAACGAACTGCTGCGCAGTACACCCGCCCTTTGGTTAGCGAACGGATATCACGCCTACGCCATAAGTGACGCAGCTTGGCAAAAGCCAATCGAGCTTTCTGTATCCGAGCTGAGATTTCGTCAGTCACCAGACCGTCAGCACTGATCAGACTCCCCAGATAAGTGAAGTGATCTACACGCTCGACTACTTCACTCCCTATCACTAGTTCAGGTGCCGAAGCAACCCAGTCTTGAAGCAACATTTTGCATTTCGAGGGGGAAAACCGCATCCCGAACATGCTCGCATTGTTGCTTATGGTAGTCAGAAGACTCTGCATTTTGTCAGCGTCTTCACCGAATAGAACTATGTCATCGGCATATTCTAGATCAGTAAGCGACTTTCCTGGTAGAAGGTCAACCCCTGAAAAATCTGACGAGCTTAATGTTAACTCTAAGAGGATGTCTACGACAAAGTTGAACAAGAATGGAGAGAGTGGGCAGCCCTGACGGACACCACTTGATGTAGAGAATTCAGATGACAGTTCGCCATATGCTCTCACCCGACCAGTGGTGTTCGAGTAGAGTGCTTGTATAAGGTTAATGTACTTCTTTGGTACACCTTTCAATGACAGACACTGCCACAGAACCTCACGATCCACTGAGTCGAATGCCGCCTTAAGGTCCAGGAACACGACTATTGTCGGACGTCTAAATGTGTGTCTGTGTTCCAGGACCTGTCGTAGTGTGAAGATGTGGTCTATACAACCACGTCCAGGTCGAAAACCAGATTGGTTTTCTCGAGTCTGCTCTTCACGAGCTCTAGTTAGACGTCTAAGTATAATCGAGGCTAACAATTTAGAAACTATATTAGTTAAACTTATTCCCCTGTGATTGTCACAAGAGGACTTCTGTCCTTTCTTGTAGATTGGGACAATTAGCGACTGAGACCAGTCAGATGGGATTACGTCCATTTCCCAGATTCTACCTAGGATCTCGGTCAGTCTAACCGTTAAAACTGGACCACCATCCTTAAACATCTCAGGGGTAAGCCTATCGGGACCTGCCGCTCTACCTCTCCTTAGATTTCCTATAGCTTTCTCAACTTCATGTAAACTGGGAGGACTTAAGTCGATTTGCCATTCAGGATGACTGGAGATCGTGGGCAACCGAAGAGTGGCTGAAGGCCAGTTAAACTGATCCCTAAAGTGTTCTGCCCATCGGTCCAGCCTCCTAGATTGAGAATGGATAATAAGACCATCCTTTTCCGAGATAGTCTCACTTACATTCGGGTTCCTAATACCGGTTTCTTTGATAAGGCGGAAAAGTTGTCTAGTGTTGCCTATCGCCGCTGCCTTTTCCATCGCTTTTGCTTTCGCCACCCACCACTGTTCACGGTCGTTACGTAGGCTTTTTATAAGTCTGCGCCTAAGTTGAGTACGCTCTTCATCATGTTCAGAGTCAGGTGGGATGCATTTTCGTGCATCCATCAGTTCGGTGGATTCGACTGAAATCCACGGCTTCATCCTAGCCTTGTGGTTTACCTTGCTAGCAGATATCACTGCTGTTTCCACAGCCTTCTTTATATCATTCCAACCTGACTCCGGATGGGAATCACTTGCATGATCGCCCAACTGTTTTTCTAGTTCCTCCTGAAATATTTTCTTAGCTTGATTATCATCAAGTAAAGCCCTAAGAGGCTTCCTTACGGTGTCTTTCCTACGTCCAGCAAGCCTCAAACAAATACGTGCTCGCACTAGGGCATGATCTGAATCTAAACATGTGCCCCAGAACGAGCGACAGTCCTCTATCGAACCCCTCCATCGGTGGCTGATGGCGATATGATCTAGTTGTGTCCAACGTTGAGACGACTTCGGGGGTCGCCAGGTCAAAAGGTGTTTTTCCTTATGCTTAAAATTAGTGTTTGCTAGAAATAGTTGGTTATCTGAGCACAGTTGCAACAGACGGTCGCCATTGTCTGTTCTTTGAGCCGCGAGACCGTAACATCCACCTAGGTGTCTCTCCTGCTCACTTAGTCTACCTACTTGTGCATTGAAGTCACCAGCCATTATAACTATATCAGAGCGCTTAACTTTTTGGAGGAGGTCCGAAAGCTTTCTGTAAAACTCATCTTTTACATCATCTGAACTGCAGTCAGTGGGGGCGTAGGCTGATATGACGAAGAGGCAACGGCGAGTGTCCCTAACTTTCCGAGTCCTTACTGTCCCGTTCAGTCGGACGGCGCACAAGCGACTATCTACAGGGATCCAGTCAAGGAGAGATTGTTCTGCCCTACGACTCAATGCTATACCTACACCGGCGAGGCCCCTAGAAGCAGTATCAGGGCTACCGGATACACGAAGGGTAAATCGAGCTGCTTCTTTATCTTGACATGGTGAGGTCAAATGAGTGATGCTACTCGGATCCTGTATGCGCGTTTCCGAGACGCAGCACACATCGATGGAACGAGATTCTAAAGTCCTAGCTAATGATGCCTGTTGCCCTATTTGACACAATGTCCGTACATTGAATGCTCCAACATGTAGTTTGGAACGGGGTTTAAGGAGACCAGGAATGACGTTTCGCAAACTCGCACCGTTTGCATTAGCTGTGCACTGTAATAAATGAATGTGAGAAGAGTTAGTCGTGGAGATAGGAGAGGTATTAGGGAATGTAGGAAGGATTTGATTTTGAACAATTTTGTCGCGTGTGCTGTTGCGGGTATGAGGGCGGTTATCACTTCCCGGCTGCCCACACCGTGGAAGGTTGTTTCTTGACGAACCTGAAAAGGAAGATGGATTAGTGTTGGTGCGTGACCGCAGAGTCCAAGGGACAACTGCTTGAGGCCGGTCACGCACGGCCTTTTTATGAAAGGTATTTTGAGGATTAGCTCCGTTCTTAAAGGCCCTTAGTGGGCACCCTTACCCAAGGAGACGGAAATCCGTGAGGTAGGGGAGGTGTGACATTTTTAGGGCCGACCTTTTCTAACCCTTCCTTCCTTGTGAGAAGGCAGCATCGCTGCAGATGCTGGTTGTCCGAGGGAAACACCTTACTGCTGTCACACCCCTCTGCAGTCAGCAGTACGACTTCGCCCTCAGACCTTGGGTAGCTGCTTTTAGTCTCATCGTTCTCCAATCGACCTGCCTGGCATGGTAGGACCTGCAGGAACATGTGTTCCAGCCAGTATAGCTCGGTTGGGTCATCACGATAGGCAAGCCCGACCACCACGTCAAGGTAGCAGCTTCGGTCGGGTTAGTTAAAGATGGAGTATGTTTAGGTCCCCTGGACGTGTTTTTCAAAAACACGTCAGTTTCTATCGTATTCTCTCGTGCAATATATTCTGGGGATGGATTCTTAATTTTATTAGTTTTAGCTGGAACAGTGTTGTTTTTTGGGACATTTTCAGTCAAGTTAACGTTCGAACAGCTGGGATTAGAAATGCAAGGGTCGTTCGATTTCTTGGTGACAGAGGGTATCCGTACTTTGTTAGAAGGATTACAGTCCAGAGGCTTATCAAGAACTACATCGTGTTATGATCTGACTGACTTTTTCTGTTCGATATTTTGGTACTTTATTTGATCCCATTTTGGGACTTTATCATTTGTATCGTGCTATTATTTCTATATCTTGTACTTATATTGAAGTTTCTCTGTTTCCTTCTGAACTATGTATGTGTTGTTTAAAGTTGATACTTACTATGGCTACAGCCATTTTTGGATTTGATACTCTAGCAGCTGCTCGTTGCTACTGACTGGAAGCACCTATTCTCCCAGTATCGGAACATACTGTTAGGATTAGAAACTCGAAGGTTTAATATTGTTTTGGTAATTGTTTGTATTTCCTTCCTTGATTAAATATAGAACCGTTCTTTTCCAGAATTTATATTTTTGGACTTGGACTGGGCAAGACGCGTGTGGACCTGCACCTTCTGGTTTAAGAGCACTGCAAGTGTAATAAATATTTCTACAACTAAAATACAACACCCAATTACCAATGACCTTTCAACTATGCCAGCAAACTCGTGCATTAGTAATAGCTATGGTCACGAACGTCACATTAGCCCTACAGAACCTACCTAGCCTCCCCCTAAACGGAGAACTGATCCAAAGGGACTATTAGTCCAAAGACCTGTCTCCTGAATAAAAGTGCTGCAACTTGTTTTGTAGTCAAAAGCCCAACTACATGGAAACCACAAGTCAATCGCTCCACTGTGATATACAAACATTGCCCTAAAGATAAAAGGACAGATCTAGTGGTTCGAATTTCTCACATGAAACAGACATTGTGCTTATAGTAACAAAATTCTGCTAACCAATAACTCCACAAACATGTCACGTTTATCAAAACAACACTTGCATTCACCTGTCGAATATAACACGTGTAAAAAATCCAAATTCACTACTAAAATCGATAAAATCAAACGTAGGAACAGCGTTCTATCCGTATCTTATTCTGATTTCCCTACTGGCACAATAGGATCTTACTGTGAACTTGTAAACGACATCTCTTTACCTTGTATCCCGCTCGTTGATATAAATACAATTAACTTCCTTCCCAGTGACTTCACACCATCCACTACTTCATGTGTTTCATCTGAAATAGATTCCTGTGAGCACTTGTTACAAAGTATGACTGGTCTTAAACACTTGACGAGACTGCAAGCGGATCAAGTTTACAGCAATTCACAAAATGTCTGTATGCCTTTTCGCCATAGGAAATCCAGTACTGTTGATCTGGACTGTTCTCTCTCTGATATGTTCATTAACGCAGATAACTTTACGCAGACTGAGCAACCGCAAAACAATTGTAGCAAGTCTGATCACTTTCCGATTCACCCTAACAGCTGCGAACTTAACTCCAGTGTAGTGTGCCGATTTACACTGTTTTCTTAAGCTCGGTTTATAAATCAGGAGATGAACTCGTATTGATGAATACGTTCATTCGAGGCACAACACAAAGCGAAGAGGAGAAGCGAATTAGAGAAGGCAAAGAGCCAACTCTTTGAGATAGAGTATGACTAAGAATATATAGTCAGATAAAAATAAGACAGACATATGACAAGCGAAATAGGCATGCACAGACATGAATAAAAGCGACGAATGATTGACAAGGTCAAAAGCAAGCGATACAAATCATGTGAGTTCATGGGAATATTAAGAGATTAACATTAAAGCGAAAAGGATGAGTAAGCGCGTAGGCGTAAGCAATGCTCAGTCGTACAAGCTCATACGAACCAGATAATAAAAAATACCAATGGTACATATGAGTTGTTGCTATACAAATGGCTTGGTTAAATAAATTATTCGAAAGGGCTTAAGCAAATTAAATGTAAGCGGATGCAAATAAATGTGGAGGCACTACAATAACCCCCTTCCAGCAAACAAGGTTACGAAAGTGTCTTTGTTTGCGACAAAAAAATCGAAATTGTCGGAAAACATCAAAAGTTACGAAAATTAAAGTTGCCTTGTCCAAATACGTTCGTGAGTTCGCATAGTAACAGAATATCCATCAGCAGATTCCAGCTGAAGGAGAAATGTGGGAAGATCGATGAAGGTGGGTTGGACACACATTAAGGAAAGACCCTAACGGCGTCACAAGAAAAGACTAAACAAGGCACTCTCAAAGCCAAAAGAAGGGAGGAGGTTCAAAGAACATGTAAGAGAGCGAAATGGAAAAAGGCATCAAAGTAGTGAAAAGCGAATGGGAACCACTTGAAAGGAGAGCCCAAGTTGAAGAACGATGGTGTTTGGCCTGTTGTGCCCACATATGCATTTCACCTCGTTCATGTATGATTTGGTCAAGGCTTTTGGATAACTCATTTAACCAAATAACTGGTAAAGCAACAGTTTATACGTACCATTGGCTTTTATTATTGTCTGGTTTGTATGAGCTGGTCCGACTGAAAATAGCTTACCGAAATCGCGTATATTCATCTCATTCACTTCAACGTGAATATCTTAATTATTTCAATGATTCAGACATTCTCATGTTTGTCCATATGCACATTTGGGTCCTAATAATTCATTCACCAATTTGCTCACTCACTTGCTTGCTTGCCTTCCGACACTCATATATCCATTTTATCTATTCATGTCAGTGCTCTCCTGATCTATTTGTGGTGTGTCAAATAATCATATTCGACACTTCGTGTTCGCCTTCCGACTTATAAACCGTGAGACGTTGATTAGTAAAGGTTGCCAGGACGAGAAAATTACAAAGTGTAGGAACACACCAGATACCGACCGTCACGAAATTATTGAAACATTGTCCAGCATAGACACATGCTCCATAATAGGCAACAGGATTATTTCAGTTAGTAGGTCAGTGAGTAGGTAAATAATACCGAGCAACGGCGTCTGAAACAGTAAGGAGTCGTGTCGTCCTATATTAATCAGAGTACACTGATTAAATATCAGAAAGATGATATTGTCTTGCTTATTCTGGTCGTTTATTCATCTTCAAAAAAATCAATACTGAATGACAGTCTGTCAGATTAGAAAAGAATTTAGTTATTTCTGTTAAATCAGATAGAATAAAAGTTTTGTGACAGATATTATGTCGCGGTGTCTAAAAAAATCAAGCATTCAATCATATTATAATAGTTAGAATACACTGAGTATATTCTAGGAATAGAGTATTGATTTACATTATTTCATTTTTGATTTAACTAAAACAAAAACACTGCTGAATAACAATTAGCAGAGAATTTAATTATATATGTTGAATAAGCTAGAATAAAATTTTGTAAAAGAAATCTCACTCAACTTAGGGCCCTTATGATTTTCCTGCTTAACTGAAGTTCAGATAAATGAGCTTGGATGAGCTCAAAGTTAGTGACCTCATCCCGTATAGCGTCGACTCGCTAAAATAGGCTAGTTGAAAAAACACTTTAAATCACCCAAACTTTATATTCGCAGTAGAACAGTCTTCATGTGGAAGAGTTATGATGTCTCATGTTGAATGACGAGTCCTATCTCAAGTCACGAAGTCTATTTCACTCCTGACAACCAGAGCAACAATCAATATCGATACATGGAATGCTCGTACACTTTAAGAGAGCGGGGGAAGCATTCAAGTCTCTGTGGAAACGAAAAGACGACCTGATGGTGCTGGGAATCAGAGAAACACATTAGACGCAGGTTCGACAATAGAGACTCGCTTCAGGATAGATGCTGTTTCACTTCATCTTTGATGAAGAAGATGCCTCACACAGAAGGGATGCACGGATTCTGTTCAAATAGGCACAAAAGACACTGAGTTTATGAGAATCTCAAGCACCTAATATCACCAAGTTATCTTTCAAATGCAAAAACAAGTACATCTTAATCATCATCATCTATTGCCAATTGTCTGAGCATAGAAAATAACTAGTTATTATATTTGGAATATCCATATTCGAATGTGAAATCAGCTGCATCTGAAGGCAACCTGAAACATCGAAGAAACTCGCCTGAAAATATCTATTTAAAGGAAGTGCAGATAAAGTAATCATCGACATCAAAGAAAAGTGATACGAATGAGCAGAACACTTCGAATCGCTTTCGATCACACAGAAACTTCAAAAGTTCAAATTCCTAGTCCTACAGATTATTTTGCGCAACATCTTTGATTGCTCGCAGTTGGACATTAACACTGTTTGAAACCGGCTTAGTGCTGTTGAGTTCAAGCGTTCGTGTACAAGAACGAAGGTAACGGGTTCAATTCCTACTTGTGCAAGAAATAAATGAGCACTGTGGATGAGTCCAATACTATAATCACATGACTATAAGGTGACTTCAGATGTTTAATAGTGGTTTAGTATTGATCATCGTTTCATGATCTCAGTAAAACGCAACAACGTGCACAACCTATTTTATTTCAATGAAGTTTGGTTAGTTGTTTGTTAGAATATCCATCTAAAATTACTTTCAGTTATTGGTATAAGTAATTTATTTTAAGTGTGCTTCTCATTTTCAGTGTAACGTGCTACTATATGGGTAATAATCATTAGCTTATATCACTTATGAATATTTTTTGAAAATACATGTAGTTTTGTTGTCGCTCAAAGTATTCAGAGAAACTTGTTTCTTTACACTCTTCATAATACTTAACGTTCAGTTTCATATGTTCATCTAGAATGACTCCATTATTTCATTTGTATAGTTCTCATGTTGATTTGTTTCACTGTCACTGTTGATTAAGACAATGTGTTTTCGGTAACCTCATGGTTATTCAATAATCTGAAAATTTATTATATGCTACGATTTCATCAGGAGTTACTTAGCTTCCGACCTGTTGTCTCGAATTCCAATCACGATCAGAAAGTCATTTGTGTCTACTCACCTACATGCACCAGTATGTGTGTTTGTTCATTTCGACGTACTGTTTTTTGTAGCTTATTAGTTCAACTCTCTAATGTGTGCGTCTGCATGTTTGTTTAGACATCACAAACAATCTGATCGAATGATCATTTTGAAATGCAAGTTTGCAGGACAAGTGATCATTGCCTTCTGTCAATTAAAGCAAATCTTGTTACAAATAATTTCAAAAAGAATTAACTAACAGCAGAAAGGAAAAGCACGTAATTAAAAACAGATAAAGGGAATAAAGAAAACTTTTCTCAGATTTAATACAGTTGAAGTCATATGTTGAGGGAGTTAGATCGACATAAGTCACTTCATAAAGGTCCTGATTTCTCAATTTTTTTATGTTTTCGCACCTACATTGCTCAGTTGAATTCAAGCTTACATTTCTCAGCCGACATATCCCTAACTGTCATTGTCTGGTGTGTTATTTCGGAACCCTATTTATATGGCTCTCCCAAGAACGTTTCTATCATGTAAACGTAAACTCAATTTGTGTGTTTTTTGACCTCGTAATTTCTGGGTGCATGTAGAATACATTTTCTCCGCCTGATCAAGACTTCCTGATATGATAAGATGGGGCGTGGACAGCCAATTTATTTGCCAGTCAAGTGATTGTTTCATTATTCTGAGCTCCTTTTACCGGGTAGGTTAATTCGATAAGGCATTCAAGCGTATCATTTTTCCATAATATCCACACAAAAACGTGACAAATAAACAATTTAAATGAATGTGGAACGAACAGTCGGGTGTTATTGTAGTTAGCATTCAAGTACTACCTGATTGGCTATTCGATATGTGATGAACTCACTTAAAATTCTCCAAAGTGAGTGATCAGTTCTATTTAACAACTCTCATTCTCCTCTCACTCCAGTAAACTGATTTGAAATTAACTTCAATCAATTGTTGCTCTTATTCTTTGCAATCTAAATATTTCTTTAATTGGTCAATTCTTAAACATGGACTCGAAGTACGCAACGCAACGAACGATATCTAGTCGTGGACTGTTCAGAATACACGTAATTATTCTATCAAATTGAAACGGAAAAGACTATACAATTGTACCGCAAGTATAATTTACAGTTGAAATCATCTAGACATTCGATATGGTGAAAACTTTTTTATTCTAATCACGTT
This sequence comes from Schistosoma turkestanicum, assembly GCA_944470395.2. NCBI lineage: Eukaryota > Metazoa > Platyhelminthes > Trematoda > Strigeidida > Schistosomatidae > Schistosoma > Schistosoma turkestanicum. Next base: position 43,953 of record CALYCR020003287.1, read on the forward strand.
TCCAATGGATAAAAATGTCTTGAAGTGTGCGATTCGTTACGTCCATTTATGTTGAACAGGTTTTGTGTAAGACATTGAGACAAGTTATTCCGGTTGTTTATAAATTTTGCATTGTATAACACCTACAGATCTGTTTTTACCTTCCGGTTTTCATGCGAAATCTCAATTGTACGTGTGTTTAGATAGGTAGGTGACTCAAATGAACACTTTCACACTGTGATTATTCTGCAGTGTACATGATGAGTAGATGATCCTAAAACAGGTAATGCGAAGAAACTTAGTTGCTAACTGAATTATTATCATCATAGATCGAGGTAAATAACATTTTGATTGTGCTTCCATTGTCACTTCTCATCCTGTTATTCTCTACTCTTATCAAGATTCATTGTTCCTAATTAGAATTCAACTATCCGAATTTCTTATCTCCTCTTCACAATCCTCTGTTAAGTGGTTTCCAATTTCATACTCTGATTATTCATCAACTAACAACCAACTAACTGCAATTTTTTGTATTGTTACGCAACAACTTTGTGCGTTCTTCTACATGCAGATGAGTGCACACGCTCACAAACACACACTTTACAAGAACGAATTCTCTCCTCATCGGTATTCGTCATTATTCTTCTGATTGTTCGGTGATCATGCTTGTTCACAGTTAACATTTAAATGGATTATTATCGGATCATAAAAACCTGTGCAATTCAACAAAGCTCATTGGAGTGAATGTTGAATCCATGAAATAACACCGAATATCATACACACACGTCGTTATACATTGATTGGATCGACAATTTTGTTGATGATGTTTGTGAATGGAGCAATGAATCTGACGTGAACTGATGAATGTCAACAGACAAATGTCTATATATGTTGTAGATTTGATAACGATAGATATAATTTGTCAGTAGCGGGAAGTCGACTGAAGTAATACACTCATTGTTGTTGACTACCTTAGTTGCAGTGGTGACATGCAAAAAAATACTAAGTCAGGTATGATACACATCTGATTAGAAATAATGTTTACAAGCAATAATCAAAATCTTTGAATCAAAAATACTTTCGCTGATCCCTCAACACCTCGACTTCATTGATCGGGCGCATCGTTTGAGTTCATCTTAAGAATGGTAAATATTCCTCTGTGTCAGATCAAATATCGTGATTTCTAACTTGTGTATTTATTTGTCATACACGTGATACCGGTTTTTTCAGCAAAATGAATGATTTTATAACTGCTGCTTCATTTCATTCACTACATTTGATTTCGTTCTTTTTTCAAGATAAAACCAAAGCTGTAAGTTTCTCAGCAAATATGAAATTCAGTGAGGCTGCACTCCAGAATGGAAGTCATCTTCGCCCACTGATTTTAATCACTTACCATTCAATCAACAGTTTTGTGCATATTCCGCACAAAACTCTCCACATCTGTCAAGTACATAAACGCCACAAAATACAGTAGTCCCTTACTTATATGTAAATATGAATTCGTATTTTAATAGAGTGAGTATGCTTACTTACTCATCAATAAAAACAAGAATAGTTACTTACTGAATAATCGACATTACCAATCGATTCGATCGACTTCTGTGAATGAAATGCTCGTCAGCTGATAGTCTTGAACTGTTACCAGTTCACCTACTTGATAAACGTAGAGCAGATAAATGATGCAGTGGCATGATAGGCTATTCCAATCCGTTGTCTCCGGCGCGGCTAACTGTATCAAGAAGTCCTGAAAAGGCGCGGAAAGTGAATTCTACAAGCACCCAGAAGATATAAAGTCGACAAGCACACAAATCGAGCTCCTTTATTCATGATAGTAACGCTTTTGGTAGAGCCAGAGAAAAGCACACTAAGACGATCCATCAGCGGATGTCAGTCAAGGAAAGTTTTGAGTGAGAAAAAGTTAGCTGAAAGTCAACTGAGCAAATTATGCTCCGTAATCATGGATTGTCCACCAACCGAATCGACAGATGACAGATAAATGTGGAACAATTATTTGAACAATTATTTATTCTACATCGATTGAGTTGACCATTATAACACACTGAATACCATGGACAGGCTAATAATGTATAGGCTCCTTTGACACTACGACACACCTGAGAAATTTTTTGTGTTGACCGAGTCAAGATTGACCATGATCACTACTAAATAAATCCCCTCAGCAATTTAGAAATAAATCCAGAGTTGAATATTTATCTGAAAGAGAGAGTGAGCGTTAAATCGAGCAGCAGTTTATGAAAAATGGCAGCAACGCGCGCAAGTAAGTTTATCTAGTACAGTTGAACAAAATTAGTACAATAATAAATGTTCCTTTTCATTAATCGCTTTTCCTTAGTAAAAGATTTCCACTACAAATCAAACTGTGAAATCCTACGTAGGAAACAGCAAATGGACTCTTTCGAAGTGCGAACCGGTGTCCGGCAAGTTTTCTTACACTCACCTTTTCTCTTTCTTCCGGCAAGTGACTGGATTATGAAGACGGCAACATCTAGGCAGAACACGGTTACAGTGAACTGCTCAAATGCAGCTGAACCAAATCACACTTGGCAAAGAAGCTCTGGAAGATGCGGAACTCTGTTCATATATGGACAACATCATCAATAAAATATGTGAATCCAATACTAATTTAAAGACATAGATTAGGAAGGCATCGGTACATGTCTAAGACTCAAAGCAACACTCATCTAATACAAAATTCAGAACCCTTAGAACAATCGTAAAAACCGTTCTTTTGTACGGAACGGAAACGTATAAAACTATGAAAGCACTTATTAGCCTATGATCTGGCTCCAATATTTATAAGTGAATGATTATGCTATGAAATAAATATCCTCATCATTTTCCGTATCTTATACTTAGGCAACCTCGTGTGTGCAATGGCGGTATTAAAATGTCAAAACTTGTGAAGTATGTGCTAATAAATATCATTTAAAGCGCCAACAAAAATGGAAGCTTTTATTTTATTCCATCTTTGTTATTTATATACATGTCGCTATTCTCGATGTTCTATTTGTTTACATATCCTCGACAATAAACTATACCTCCGATGCTATTATGCTTGCTAGACAAAACATGCAAAGTGTAAGTTTCTTAAACTGTTCGAATCGCAGTATAATGCAGTGTTGGATGCATTTGTTTGTCAAAATACATAAATATGTTTCAGCAATTATCTGGAACGATTATTCGTCAGTTCGTCAGATTACTTGATCATTTGCTAGAATCGTTCAACAAGGTGTCAATTACCTGGTAAGGCATGGCGTTATAATCCTGATAACCTATTATACACCTGAATTATTTTGTCTAAAAATCAACGAACGTGATGAAGATGCGTTAACTCGACTTTCCATACATCCTGTATGTTTATATCATTTATTATTGAAAGTGTTGTGATTTGTTGTTTTTATAGTCATACTCTTCTTTCGATTTGCTATAATGCTTTAGGGTTGATTTGTATACGTCTTACAGTAAATGGAATCAACAAATGCAGAACTTGGTCCTAGTCAGTAGATCTTAAGCACCGTAATAATGTTAAACAGTAAAATATTAAGTCGGCTATTAAGACGGTGCGAAAACGTCGTAGCTCAGGTGGATGTTTTTGATGAAGTTTCATTCTCTGAGCTGTTCATGTTGTGGATATTTCCTTGATCTTATCAACAGTAATATCAGCACAGACGTAAGGTGGAAGATGTGAGGTATTCGAATGAATCGGAGCTTGTCCTGTTGACCTTGAACTTGATTGCATGTTACTGACCTTACACCTTTCACTGTCTGCACCTTTATTTTGAAAGTACTCCTAATTGATCTGTTTCTGGATCTTTTGGATTCCTAAGATTTTTCTGATTGTTTGATGAATCGAGTCAATATCGATGAGTTTTCGATGGACGGTTTACTTGAGTGTTAGGTTTCCAATAATCAATTCATCATACTTTGTACTCAATCTATCCATTGTTTTAATATTGTTCCAGCCGGATGTATGTCCATAGTTGTACGTACGTATTGATGTAAGAATAGAAATATCATGGCGTTTGACTACTAACTGACGTTCACACAGGGAAAGCTTAAGAGAATGTACATTTTGTCCGATGTAGTGTAGTTTACAGTCTGAGAAGTTTAATTGGCACATGATATTTGATTTTTCTTTCATCATTTTTTCCTTTGGTTTACCGATTCGAGGAGTTTTTAATAGTCGATCTGTTTTTGCCGATGTCCATTGTCACCATTCGTGCGTTTCATACAAATTCCATTGTTTTCGAACTCTTCCTTTCTTGATCTTCCCCCATCTTCTGCTGCCAGACATTACGTTGACACTCACGTCATATACTACTTATAAGTAGCTCGCACCACACTCGTCCCCCCATTTTAATAAGCTGTCGTTGTAGTCTTTCTGCTCGCTGTATCGCTGTCTTCTTTGGCGCTTTCCGTGACTCACACGCTTGATAATCTTGAAACAACCTCTGCAGTTGACTGGCATTCACGCGTATTCGGTTGCCTCCTCTCCGTATCGCGTAAACAGAGCCGCGTCTCTCGATAACAATGTACGGTCGTTCCCATTTCGGAAGCTACGGTGCCTTTCCGTTCTCTACAGTTTACCAGGTCCCCGACTTTAAACGGCTTCCACTGTCAAATCTGCTGTTCTGTCGTTGTTTGCGACATCTGGTTCTTTTTTATATTGCTGATTGCCTCCCTCCTCTCCTTCTCTAAACTTGTTGCCGTTCACTTCTGCTGTTGCTGCCGTCTTATTGTGCATTGGAAGTTGCGGATGTCTCCCATTCATAGGCAGGAAAATTGATTTCTTGGTTAATCCTTGTACTGAGGCACGATGCGCCAGCAAGATTATTGGTAATTCCCTCTCCCAATTCCCTCCTTTAGAGGCTAACCATTCCTTTACTCGTCCGATTGTTTCTCTCTGTAAGTCTGTTAGTCTGTGGATGATATGGTGTAGTTCGTATTCTCTTGATACCGAACTGTTCCAGACGGGACCTTATTTCGTCCCTTTCAAAACAGGGACCCTGATCAGTTAATATTGATTTCTGTGTTCCATGACATGCCACAATGTGCCGGATGACTACTTCCGTCAGGGTTTTTGCGCGCTGATCTGGAATTGGTACGGCGTCTACCAACCGTGTGGCATGTTCTGCCATCACCACCAGGAATTGATTGCCAATGGCCTTCTGCGGTGGCAGTCCCGTCACATCCACTGACCATAGATCACCAACTGCAGTTGCGGGAACTGACTGCGATGGTGGCTGTATGTATTGATTACTTTTCATTAGTTGGCCACGCTGGCAAGTCAACACATATTGCGCCACATCGTCTCTCATGCCTGGCCAATATGCACTTCGTCTTACTGGATCAGTCGTTCGTTTGCTAATACCTCGTTGTCAATCAGCAGTTCGTCAATATCTGCCCCCTTTTTATCACATTCGTAGGTTAGGGTCAGCCTTTTGCTGTCGGACGAGTTCTAGTGGGTCTCCGTCAAGGCTATGGACTGCGTAAGCTGTCATTGGGAGGTCAGCATCCGTCTTCGGCATCAGTATGTAGTCCGCCGCAAAATTTACCATTACTGAAACGTGGCCAATACTGAAGTCGTACTCCTGCAGACATATCGTCCCCCGCGCCAACTTACTACGGGGGTCTTTCGGTGTTTTCAGCCCATTTAGGGGTTTATGATCAGTCTCGAGGTGGAACCGTCTACCTAGCAGGTATGGCCTCCATTTTTCTGATGCCCAGACAATCGCTAAACACTCTCTCTCTCGATCGTTGAATACTTCTGCTCAGAGGGTGCGAGAACGCGACTCGCATATTCTATCACAATGTTAGATTGACATAAGACGCCGCATCTGTTTGCACTGTAAACAGTTTTCAGGTTCAGGTAATCGAAGCGTAATCCGGCGGTCGTCCAACAGGTTTTTGATACGGTCGAACGTTTCCTGGGCAGTCTCTGTCCACGTAAACTTAGTGTTGCTTAACAACTTATAGACGGGTACTGCTGTAGAACGCCGCACTTCCAAGAAACTGTCTCAGCTTCCTTTTGGAATTAGGTAGAGCGATGTTCTTTATGGCTAGGATTTTCTTGGGCAACGGTTTTATTTCTCCATTTCCAACTTTATGCCCCAACTAGATGACACTACTTTTCGCTATTGGTCCTTATTAATTTGTAATCTGAATTCTTCAATCCGCTTTAGGAACGCTTCCACATAGTTTACATGATCCGCTTCTGTTCGGCTGTATACCACTACATCGTCGCCATACACCTCAACATTCTCTAGGTTCTTGAGCGGCAGCATCAATAATCTTCTGAATGTAAATGATGCACCTGTCAACCCGAACAGCATTCATCTGAACTGGTACAGCTTATGAGGTAACATAAACGCTGTTTTATTTCGATCACTCTATTTTATCGGCAGTGGCAGCCGATCCAAGGTCTACATCACAGTGTGCATTGCACATGGTTTTAGTTCAGTTATGTTATTAAGTTCTCTGAAGTTTACACAAAATTTGTATTTTCCGTTCGCCTTGTTCACCAAGAGCACTGGCGAGCTATATGGGCTGTCTGCTTCTTCGATTATGCCCTCTTGTACCTGTCTTTTTAACTCCGCCTCCAAATGTACAGGCAACCGACGTGTTGCAAATATGGTAACTTGCTCGTTCTTTAGTGGAATTTCGTGCTTTACTTTGTCGCAAAATCAATAGGGTTCTCCATCTCCCGCGAACAGTTTCCCGTACTTTGTATACAACTCGTGAATACATAGTTTCTTTTTCGAAATGTCTAGTGCTACCCTTTTCTCTGCCACTTCACTACTCTCATTTATCGGGAATGCTCCATACTTAGTGATTATCTTACCATTACTTAGGTCGATTATCGCTTTTACTTCTCTCAGGAAATTTGGTTCTTATATTGGTCTCGGTAAACCGTTTGTCACTACAAAGCGGAAACTTATCTCCGCACTTCCAACCTTAACGTCACTGTTAGACGTGCCCAGAACCTGTAACCGGTGTCTCACTACGGTTTGAAATGTCAACAAACATGGCATGAATCTCTGACCTCAACATCTATATTTAAGCATACATTACAGAGTTGTTAAGCATATGTACAAAAACTTCCCGTGAAATCATCATTTGCAAAGGAATCCTTCTTTGTTCCAGATTTCGGTGTTCCTTCATTTAGACTGTTCAGACTTCAGTTGACTTCGCTTTATCTACAAATCGCCTTCTGTTCTCATTCTTTCCTTCATGATCTTTTGCTGTCGGACGTTTGATTTCCGTTTGAGATCATATACTACTTATGTGAACATAAGTAGCGTACACCACAGTGGGACGAGTCGTGGTTGACTATGAACACGCTACAGACCAACAACGTTCACACCACTAGTCTTAATCCCTTCGTGAAACAAAGAAGGAGATGTAAATTTGTTGGAGATATCGTGATACCGAGACCATGCCGCAGAATATGAGCAAAGTTTTCACGAGCAATGTGATCAAGATGTCAACGAAACTAACGGAAAGTTTGCGTTCAGAGTAGAAATAAATTGGGATTTCAGTAAAGTAATCACTTGTACGGTTGGTTCTAATAATAAATGTTTATGTGTTAACAACCAAGTTTTCTTGATAAAAGTGTAGTCCTTAGATGCTCAAAAATTAGGATCTCTAGAAAATGAAGCTTCATCACGTCAAATCAGCTATTTTTTAGTGTATTCAAATTAATTAATTATCGTGGAAGGAGTGTATTATAATATTTGTTCAGATGTATAGAAAATATTGGCCTTGTTTTCATCCATTCATTTGAATGTATCAGTAAAAAATACTCAACTTTACTAGTCACATTAGAAAAGTTTATTAATAGAAAACGTGATACAGTATGCAACAAAATCATGGATGGGCACAAATAAATATCGCCAAACGCAAAAACAAACGCATCAATGACCACTATTTTTCTTTAGAGAATACATTTATCTTCCGGATTCATTTTCGACCCTCGAGGGCATTTGTATGTCTCGGAAAACTCCTCACTGTGTTTCAAAATTTCATTGACACTAAAAACAGAAAAAAATTAATTTAAAAATGAGTAATCTGTAATTCGACAATATGATAAGCTGTTGTATTATTTCATCCACAATCACGCTAAAAGATTGTTGGCCTTATTAACTGCATCGGTGTTGGCGTAAGCGATTATAAACTTAACGTTTAAATGTGTTTTATTTTCGCTCACAATTGCAACTATAATGTCGTCACCGTGGTTCGAAATGGAGTTTATTTGTGATATTGACCTTACTGCGTTATAAATCCGAAAAGATATTATATATGCAGCAAAGAAACATATAAGAGTCGACAAATGGTGATCAAACAAATAACATGAATACACATTCAAAGAAACATATAGATTAACAAAGCGATTACCTGAATTTATAACTTTCATGAAATGACTGTGTCTTGTAACGCATCAGATCATGAAAGTAGCCATCACACATCGTCTTTTATTATAAAAGAAACAGATGAATTTGGAGAGGATCATGAAACGTTAACTAATGCACTGTAACTATAACTCAGTGAAATTAAACAATGTTTTTTGTAGAAACTGGATTGTGTGTAGTGTTGATAAGTTCAAGAATCTGCCTCAAACTACTCTCATTTATATCGTAAGGTCAATGCATTGAATTACTCCTCAACTGTTATCTACTTAAGTAAACCAGACCGCAAATTAACAAATCTGATTGAGTTCTCCATGATGTTCCATATATGTTGACAAACAAACGTATTATGTATGAGGAAATTGAAATTCGAAATATATCCACTTAATGATAGTAAGTGTTTAACTTTGTCGTCGT
>CALYCR020003288.1:0-23334 GCA_944470395.2 Schistosoma turkestanicum
ACTATGGCCACCAGACAAATCAAGAGCGGCGAAGCAGCAGGACCAGACAACATTCCAGTAGAGGCAATGAAAGCAGATGTGAAAGCAACCGCGAAAAATTTCACATCCTCTTCAAGAAGATTTGGAATGTGAAACGATTACCATCAGACATTTTGTGTCCAAAGTAGTTCCATTTCAATTCTGTTTTATATAATGTATACGTCTGAACATTTTGGGTCCAAATTCTGGTTATATTGGTCGAATTCATTTGCAATAATTTACATTTGCTTGATAACCGATTTTCGAACAAAGGCATACAATGAAAGCAAAGCAAAGCAAAAAGCCGAAGGAAAATGATGAAATGGATTGTAAGGATTCCAAAGCTATCTGTGGTATGTCCGATTTTATTGACGATAAACGTGATGATATTAGTGTTATTAGTAAGTCCTCATCTCAGTTTAGTACTTCTGGATTGAGGTTAGATAAGGCATTACTAAAGAAGAAGAATTTGGAAAGGAGACTTGATTTACATAGGTAGCTTAAAATGTTAGATCTTCAAGAGAAGGTTGATATGACCGAATTAGAATGTAAGGTCATAGAAAACGGTAACCGACTATCAGTAGACAAATCTGAGATTAATGCCAAGGTGGAACGGTACTTGGATTGTGACATTGCGCGTAATAAGCATTACGTGGAGGTACTGAACACCTCAAAATGCATTTGGATTGAAGAATTAAAGGATACGTTACGTACTACGGTTAATAATACGGTTTTGCCTAAGATCGATATGATGTTTTTTGATGGACAACTGAGCCAGTACCACCGTTTTATTACTCGGCTTACAAGCATTATGGAGAGTGAACTGTCTGACAAGTGCCAGTTGTTGTCATATTTGTGATACTATTGTAAAGGAACAGCCAGAACTGCTATTGAAGCTTGTATCTCCTTTCCCAGTCACATGGGTTAAGATAGAGCTAAACAAACTTTGTATGATCTATTTGGTAAAGAACATCTCGTCGCTCGTAATCTTATTACTGAATTACTGAATTACACAAATCTCTTGAAGGATCCGTCGATGGACTAACTGACTTCGAACCTGAGATATGCAATATATGCATAACATTGAAGGAAATGGGATATATGTCTGATGTTCATTCTACGGCTGATCTGGAAATAATTGTGTAACGTTTGTCCCTAGAGTTACAGAACAAATGGATGGAAGCTGCTGATAGGATCATGATGACCGGTAGGGAACCGATCTTTGAAGAATTAGTGATGTTTGTAGAAAAAGGAGCCAGGATTGCTCGATCACGTTTTTGTAGATTGGTAAATTGTAACTCAAAGTTCCGTCACAGTAATTATGAAGGCGAAGTTGACAGGAGATCGCGCATTCATGTAGTATAGAGGGAACCAAGCAACTCATTCAAGGCTTTAAGTTACGAAATTTGTTTTGGTGATCACAATGAGAAATGTTGTATGAAGTTATCAAAAATGAATGTTACCGAGAGGAAACAGGAAGTGAAGAATCGTGCTCCAGGTTACCTATGTTTAAGGACGGGTCACATAGACAAGTTGTATAACTCGGACAGAAGGTGTGACTTTCATAATTGTAGGTTTCGGCATAATTCATTATTACATATTGATGCTTTAACAAGCATGTGGTGAACTTTGCTAAGTATAGAAAATTCTCAGTTCTCGGTTTGTTAAGGAATCATTCCAGATAGACTAGATGGTGCCAAAGGATGTCTGGAAACATACGCCTTTCCAGATAGTGGTTCAGATACCTCTATTGTATGCGAAGATTTGATTAATCGGTTGGGTCTCAAAGTTGAACGGGGTTCTATAAAGATCAACAGAGCCTACACGACCAGTCAGTCAGTCAGTTGCAACGTAGAACTTCGTACGTATGTAGATAAGTTCATGTTGCCATACCACAGCACACAGATACAAATGTCCAATCAAATCCTATAGTGATAAAGATAGTAGAGGTATCAATGTTAATAAAGAAGACTAGGGTCCGAATATATTATTCAAGAAATATAATTCAGTGAGATAAGTTTAGAAAGACAAAGGTACAGGTGCTGACGAATCCAGGAGATTTGGATTCAAGTGAGCTCAAAGAGTGGATGCAACTGCGCCATTGCCTATAGAACCAAGAAACTTCCGATCGATTATGCTGAATCTTTAACCGAACTCCAGCTGAGCAGGTGGAAACATTTAAAGGACATAACGCTACCGAGGTTGCAAAGAAATCTTGTAGGAATATTGATTGTATGAGATGCTTCTGGTGCACATTGAGTACTTTAACAACCCCCAGGAGACAGGAAGCATCCGTTTTGTGTGCGTACTCATCTCAAATGGATGATTTAAGGTCCTGTAGGAGTCTCATGGTCTTTACATCAAGTTCACTGGTGTCATTGTTCTACTAATGATATTTTGCGAGATAAAGAAAGATTATTAATCATGAGTTCAAGGATGCATATGGGCTTCGTAATGGATATTCGGTCGAAGATAAAAGAGCTCTATAAATAGTTAATAGTTCATTATGACTGAAGGGTGGCCATTTCCAAGTTTTTTTAGCCTGGATGTATGATAAGCCAAGGCTACCGAATAATTCGGAACTAGCTGAACGTAGACTAGAGTGTTTAAGGAAGAGGTTTATGAAGGATAATAGTCTTCTGGAGAAATATCAACTTGTAATGAATAAACATTGAAGTCAGGGCTACATCTTTGAAGCTATTAAGGAGGAATTCGACCGTGATGCCGTTTGTTGGTTTATATTCAGATTATGCAACGTAGCATTACCCGCTGACATCGAGAAGATGTTTCTTCAAGTAAAGATCTCGAGACGAGATTGGAATGCGTTTCAACTATTGTGGTGAGAAGACGGTGATTTAGGACGAAAGGCTAAGGAATAATGTTTGACAGTTCATCCATTTGGAGCCGTTTCCTTTCCTATTTGCGCTTATTTCGCTTTTAGGAGGACGTTAGATATATTCGGAAAAAAATTGAATAAAGATTTCCAGGAAGGTGTAGACAAGAGTTTTTATGTCGACGACTATGTACCTTCAATTGATAATGTGCAGAATGCAATCGAGCTTGCATAAACCCTTGGTTTACAAGTTCTCGAATCATTTAATCCATAAGAGAGAGCAGAAGCCATAAAAGACATTGACTTCGAGAGACTTCCTACGGGACCCACATTAAGATTATTTTGAAATACTATGGTTGATGTGAAGAATAAACGTGATGCTCACGACAGTTGAATCACTATTCATAGTGCTGTTTCTTCGGCTGCTGTTACCAATGTAGCTTCTTTGAGTACTTCAGACCAAAGGAAATAGTAGTCATCAGAATCGTTGTAGTGGTAGCGATAGTGAAGTGACAGAAAGTGTGTGCAGTCCAGCTATAGTGACTGGTCGATCTACTTCATCGGATGAGCATTCTAGTTTCTTGACGTTATCGTAACCTGCCTCAAATATAAAGTTGGTTGTGCAACTGAGTCTGTTTCTACTCCGGTCTCCTGTCAGTTGTATGACGATGAGAAAAAGGTGTTTGATGGCAATAGCCAGTCTACAGTGTTGCATGATAACGATGCTATTGATGTGCATATGTCTTGTATCTCTGAAACAACAAGTGAGTTTATCGGTTTTGGATTGCGATACTAATGCTGTTCTTTCATGTAGCGAGATGAGTTATACCACAATAGAAGTGTTTCACTCTACGGATGATAGTGCAGCCAGAAACGACGCGACTTCTCTGACAGAACGGAATCATGATAACGATGATAATAATCTGGATGCCACTGATGTGACAAATGAGTTGCCGACGATGACGAATGCTGATCAAACCTCCTCTGTATCAGGAGATGGAGAGATAAATATTGGTCCCATGTTATGCCAAATAAAGTCTTCCGGAGACGAGGAAATATCGAAATTGGAGATCCCACCCTTGCATATTATCTACGAGTCAAGAACTACTGTTGATTATTCAGCATCACGGACTTCTTCGTATCTGCCGTCCGGAGCAAGTGGTGATGGATTGACGACTCATCCCCATGATGTGGAATGTAAATCCCGAATAGGATATAACCAGCTTTACTAAGTGTTATACATGTTCATGTGAGTTAATTGAAGTTAATACTGCCGTTAAGTCATGCTACGATAGATAGGGGAATCAAAGACCTGATGTTAGGTACAGGTACATAGTTAGCTTGATAGGTCATATCCATGTCGGAGAGCGGGTAGGCGTACTGCTGTAAGTCCTACTCGTTCTTCCGGTGTGGATAAGGGGATGAGAGTGAACCCTAACTTGAAGTTACAGAAAGGGCTTGTTTTGCATTGAACGACTTTGCACGGAGTACAACCGACAAACTCGTTTGAGGTTTGGACCAGTGTCAGGCAAGGTTGCTTACTCTCACCCTTTCTCTTTCTCCTGGTGATTGACTGGATTATGAATACATCAGCATCTAGAGGAAAGCACGCTATTCAGTGAATAGCTAGGACACAGATGTACGATCTAAACTTCGCAGATGACCTTACACTACTATGTAGTATGCACAAGCAAAATCAAGATAAGACAACCATTGTAGCAGCAGGTTTAGACTGATTTGAACTAAGATATTGACATTATCATTTCAATAACTACTCTCATTGAACCAATCGAGATATACAACATTCAAATACTTTAGTTTATCTCAGACCTAACTCTGTATTTGGAAGCCGAAATAAGGCGCGCATGACTATTACTGTTGCCTTAGGATCCTGCAATATACACTGTTCGTCCGATCACACTACCGAACCTAATCGTATTTGCTGCAGAGAACTTATTCAAAGAAACTAATTCTTATCAACACTATTTCCTTAGTAACTGACTGCTTAATTCTGTTGGCTATTGTATTGCGATCGCTGCTGATATGATTTGTAGCAGTTGGAGTATACACAGTGAGACCTAAATCAACAATGATTGGTCTAGAGAAATTTCCATTTTCGAATAAGTCATTACTATTGCTGTAAAATACAACACCTTTAGATTAGGAATAATAGGCATGATGCAACAAAAGGAAACTAATGAGTATGCAGTGAATGACGATCACAAAAGATAGAAGGAAGACTAATTGCTTTCATAGAGAAGAAGTAGGTAGAAAAATGTTTCCAGATTGGGGTCAATGAAAATATATTTGAACGAAGCAGCCTTTAGGACCCGTGACCTTATATGTCGGCAGATAGTCATTTCGCTTCTATTCGCAGATCTAGTTGAATGAAATTAGCATCAAACGACTTGGAAATCCAGCTTTATTATTGTGAACAACTAATAATCTTACAAGCGATTGGTATCATGAGATTATTCCTTATTGAATATAGGAGTAGTCAAGTTATGAGACAAGCCCGATTTTCATAACAGATTTGAATTGGTCTCTTGTGGAATATCAAGCATTATTTCTGGGTATAATGTGTATCACACTTAGGCAATCGATTTTCACATTTGCTTTTCTGTGATTGAATATCACACACATAACCAAGCAATGTTAGTGAAATATCGATTTTTGAATTCATTATTTTTCTCTGAAAATGATCACGCGCGATAAATTGTGGCACAAACGTTTTTTCATATATTTCGGTAGAAACGTGTTGTTATATATCTTGGTATGTAATCAACAAGAAGTCTGTCGGATGACCTGCATTGTGTAACAAGATAAGAATCATGCTCTTATCTTCAAGTCAACAAATTCTTTCTAATCAGGTTTATGCGATGGTGTTCACTGTTTTGGCGTTTGCTTTTCTAATCAACATTTCCATCTTATGACGAACAGATCTAATACGAATGAAAGTAAAACGATTGAAAAAATGGGAATAATAGGATGGCTTGTACCAACCGATACCAATTTGTGTAGAGTGAACGACGATCACAAATGATTGAAGTAAAACGTATTGCTTTCAGAGAGAACAAGAAGTAATAAAAATGAACCCAGATTAAGATCAATGAAAATATATTTCAGCAAAGTAGCCTTTCAGACACGTATCCGCATATGTTTACATATCGTCGAACCCCTCTTATTTTGGTGCGTGTTACTTATAATTGTTATATGAGGCGAGTAGAAACGTAATGTCTGGCAGCAGAGGATGGGGGAAGATCAACAAATGAAGACCGGGGACCACAGTGGTATATGTATGAAATGCATGAACAATGAAATGTCAGACATTGGATTCATGTTTGCAACAGGAACAGTACAGTTCGATATGATGGATTGATATTTTCTAAATTACCGATTTACGATATGGTGTTACTTTTTTACCAAATAACTCTGTAATTTTCGCTAAATACAATTCGGTCTCTGTCACCTATTTTCTTCTTCACTACATTTGGTGTCGCTGCCTACACCAGCGATGAAGAATCTGTTGCTGTAGTAATTAGAGGACGGACATATGTTGAGATTTCCGAAGTAATTTTAGGGCTTGGTGAAGCTTGTATGTGAAGGAGTCGAAGGCAAACTTTGTGGTGTGAGGGGCGAATACGACAGCTTGGACGGTGCTGGCGGGATTACAACATGGGAAGCAGTCACGTAGCGGTTGACGACAGAGTTCGACTGCACAGTGGACAGGGAGGAAGCGCTGCAGAATTTCCTGTGAGTGAGGTAGTCGGTCGATGGCGAATCACAGGTGCTTACTTTGTAGCTCACCAGCTTGTTGCGCTGTGCGCTGCTGAATATCGATGAGGAGTCGGAGGCACAGTTGTTGGCGTATAGTTTATCGAGAGTGTGCCTGACGCCGTGTCACAGCAACTGAGGCTAGTAAACGCAGCGCAACCTACGGATAACGGCTAACTGGCGAATGTGACTCGTCTGCTGATGACACGAACAGTATCTCCGATCCGATGCGGAAGGCAGGAGATTATTAGTGTTGAGAGGAAGATTGAGGAGTTGAAGCGAAAGTTTGCGGCATAACTAGTGGATCATAAAAGGAACATTTATTGCAACAATTGTGGAGGGGCCGAACATTGGAAGATAAACTATCCAAGAATACAACGACATAGATATTTTAGAAATTATAACGTATGTTCCTACCACCTCAATAATGTGGATGTCTTAGCATTAGTAGATAGAAAGGCAATTTATACCAGAGTGTAGATAAATGAACAGAAGTTAGTGTGTTTGATCGATACAGGGGCAGCTATATCGACGATGTAGTTGTATACAGCCTGACGGAAACAGATCACGTCGGGCATGTGGAAACAGTCTTAAAGCGAATTGACGAATTAAGGGCTTCAAATTAATAAGCAAAAGTAGCAGATTGCAAAAAAGCAGTGTCACATTTTTGGGAGATAAATTGGGAAGTGGAGAAAAATGCCATCACTGGAGAAATTTGTTACCATAAAAAATATCGCAGTACCTAATTCGAAAAGGAAGTTGGGACAATTCCTGAGAACAGCGGCGTTCTGTAGTCGGTTTGTCAAGAATCTCAACGAAATTGCAGCGCTCTTATATAGGTTGCTAAGCAACAACAAGTTGACGTAGACTGAGGCCGCCAAACAAACAATCAACCGAATCAAAAATATGCTAGGCGATCGTCAGATGATGGTGCGATTGTCTGATCCCGAGAAACTGTTTACAGTGGCACCAGATAAAAGTGATCATGGTATCGGTGCGGTATTGAGTCAGGCTGATGGATTGTTTGGATACACAAATCGCGTTTTCACACACGCTCAGCAGATATATTAGGCGATGTAAAAGGAGTGCCTAGCAATCGTGTAGAAAAATGTAGACCGTACCTTTTCGGTATACGATTTCACATTGAGACTGAACATACACCCCTGAAGTGGATGAGAACAGCAAACTATCCTCAAAGGGAAGTTGGCGCCGGGGATGATACGTTTGCAAGAATACGACTTCAGTATCGGCCATGTTCCAGGAAAAGAAAAACGTAATGGCGGATTACTCGTCAAGATCATTGCAGATCAGAGGGCAAGAACATTGACCGATGTGCTGATCCGGCATATTGTAGCGTGCTACGGAAACCGAAAATGATATAGACCGATCAGTGTCCCTGTTTTGAAAGTGACCAGTTTAAACGCCTTTTAAAAGAGTTGAGAATCAAGAGTATACGTACTACACCGTATCATCCTCAGACCAACGGGCTCACATACAGAAACAAACGGACGTTAAATGAATGGTCAGCATCTCAAGGAGGAGATCGAGAGAAAGAGTTACCATTGATTTTGCTGACAAATCGTTCCTCCATACTAAGTACAACCAAGAAATCACCTTTTTCCGCTCATGTGCGGCAGACAACCGCGGCTTCCATTGCACAATAAGACCTGGCCACAACAATAGAAATGGACAAAAACAAGGTGAGAAAAAGAGAAGAGAGAGGCAATCGGGAACGTGGGAAAGAAGCAAATATCAGACAGAAAGAAGGCAGAACTACAGAAGAGAACGTGGAAACCCTCTGCAATGCGTGGCCTAGTAAAGTGTGGGGTACAAAAAGCTAGAAAAGAAGGGTGGTCAAGGTTGAGAAAGCTAAGCGGAAAGTAAGAATGACCGTACGTTATCATGGAGAGACGCGGCGCGGTTTACGCAATCCGGAGAGAAGACATGCAGAAGCATATAAATGCCAGTCAACTGCAGAGGTGGGTTCAAGAATATCAAGTGTGTGAGTCACGGAATGCACCAATGAAGTGAGCGGTTCGGCGATCAGAAAGACTACGCCGACAGCTTATAAAAATGGTAGGCGAGTGTGGTATGCGCTACTTATAAGTGTTATATGACGCTATTAAAAACATAATTTTTGGCAGCAGAGGATTGAAAAAGATAAACCGATGAAGACCGGGAACACAATGGGATTTGTATGAAACGCATGAACACTGAAATGTAGGACAACGGATTGATATTTTTGCAAATTAACGATTTACGATATGGTGTGACTATTTTACGAATTAACTCTGTAATTTTCGCTAAATACCATTCGATTCCCCTAACCTGTTTTTTCCTACACTACACCATTCGCAGACTGACTTTATTGGAATGAGCGTCGGAAGACTGAGAAATCTAGCTTCATGCTTGTGAAAAAATGATTACCTCACAATCAGTTTCTACCATTAGATTATTCCCTATTCAGAATAGCAGTAGTCATGTTATGTGACGTGCTTGATCTTCATAACGGATCCGACTTTCTCTGTTGTGGAATATAAAGCATTATTTCTAGGTATAATGCATATCACACCTAGGCAATCAAAGTTTGCTTTCGCTTTTCTGTGATTGAATATCACACAAATAACCTAGCACAGTTATTGAAATATCGATTTTTAAATGCATTACTTTTTTCTCAAAATGATCACGCGCGATATATTGTGGTAGAAACGTGGTGTAATCAACAAATAAATTTGTCGGATGATCTGCGTTGTGTTTTAAAATATGATTGATGTTACTTTTTTATAATCAGTACATTTTTATTAATTAGGCTTACATTATTGTGTTCACTGTTTCGGCGTTTGTTAATCCGCTGGACAAATGCATCTTATTACGCGTATTAGTGACAGACAAAAACCCATTCAAACAGGTTGAATATGAATAAAAGTAAAAAGATTGGAAAAATATGTTTTTGAATTAGAATACATCATTGTTTATACAGAATATCATATATTATTTCTAATTAGAAGGAATAGGTCAAGAGATAGAACAAGGTTGTCACCCTCCATTTACCAATGAAAAATTGAGATGGTTCGATCGAAGAGTTTGTTGACTACGTTTCGTGTAATTTGAACCATTTTTTCGCAGCAGAAAATTATTTCCATTTATATATCAGAATATAATATTCTTCATACTTAACGCATATGGAAATCAATATGAATAATATGACTTGACAACATTTCGTGATATGATTCTGCTTTGTATTTACAAGTCGCTATATTCAAAGTGAGGCAAGATCGAGTATTGTGCAATTGTATATTCCTCAACCAAGCCTGCTAGTGAGTAGGCAGATGAATTGAGTAATATTTATCGAAATTATTTATCAATAATTTTTTGAAATAAATGGAACATTAAGCCATTTCTGTGCTTCGGAATCGTAAATTCTCAAGCCCGTTATACTTCCCGTGTTGGTGTGTTTCGTGGCACTCCTCTGTTCCAATGACTTTGAATTTTCAAAGTGAAAGCTGTTCTCCTGATTCAGCTGTGTTTTTTCCACAGTATAGTTCTTATGCACTACCACCGCGTCTTTCTCATTTCTTCCTGCTTAAGATTCTTGTGTGTTCATTCACACAATATCTTGTTCCGGATCGTGTCTTGTCAACGGACGTCGGGTTATAACAGTAATGATTTCCTAAATCTTCTGGATGAGAGCTTAGGTATTTCTATAAGAATCGGCGCTGAACAGTATATCTTTCTTGCTCTTTTATTTAACATGCAGATTTTGGTGTTTGTTGATGGTTGTTTGTATTAACGAGTGTTGTTTACTTGTATAAATGCACCCTTTGCATTGTCGATCGCTGTCGAATCCACTTCAATTGTCGATTCCGAAAGACTTTCGACATCGACAGAATGCTCCAACTCACAGTCAAAAGGCGCAACCGTTTCAACCAACAGAAGAATAAATCCATATGGCTTTCGTCATGACTGATTACCACCTTAAACAATAAAATGCAGTTCATAAAGATACAGAAACATAGAAACATAGAGACATAGAAAGACATATAAACTCCAATGAAATACAAGTATTGTCACCTCATATGGAATCGAACAGTTCAACAAAATGGACAACTTTGGAAATCAATATGGACAAAATACAGACGCAAACGTGGAGTGAATTTCCCAAACAAAGCCTTCCAAAATATATAATAATATAACAGCGAAAGAGGTGAATAGAGCACTTGAAGGAACTGTTGAATCGACCAGCTTCACTAAACACAATCATTTTCGCAGGAGCATCCACGGACCTCACAATTGATTTTGGCGCACCTTTGATTAAATAGATAACTATGGCCACCAGACAAATCAAGAGCGGCGAAGCAGCAGGACCAGACAACATTCCAGTAGAGGCAATGAAAGCAGATGTGAAAGCAACTGCGAAAAATTTCACATCCTCCTCAAGAAGATTTGATATGTGAAACGATTACCATCAGACATTTTGTGTCCAAAGTAGTTCCATTTCAATTCTGTTTTGTACATTGGATACGTCTGAACATTTTGGGTTCAAATTTTGGTTATATTGGTCGAATTCATTTGCAATAATTTACATTTGCTTGATAACCGATTTTCGAACAAAGGCATACAATGAAAGCAAAGCAAAGCAAAAAGCCGAAGGAAAATGATGAAATGGATTGTAAGGATTCCAAAGCTGTCTGTGGTATGTCCGATTTTATTGACGATAAACGTGATGATATTAGTGTTATTAGTAAGTCCTCATCTCAGTTTAGTACTTCTGGATTGAGGTTAGATAAGGCATTACTAAAGAAGAAGAATTTGGAAAGGAGACTTGATTTACATAGGTAGCTTAAAATGTTAGATCTTCAAGAGAAGGTTGATATGACCGAATTAGAATGTAAGGTCATAGAAAACGGTAACCGACTATCAGTAGACAAATCTGAGATTAATGCCAAGGTGGAACGGTACTTGGATTGTGACATTGCGCGTAATAAGCATTACGTGGAGGTACTGAACACCTCAAAATGCATTTGGATTGAAGAATTAAAGGATACGTTACGTACTACGGTTAATAATACGGTTTTGCCTAAGATCGATATGATGTTTTTTGATGGACAACTGAGCCAGTACCACCGTTTTATTACTCGGCTTACAAGCATTATGGAGAGTGAACTGTCTGACAAGTGCCAGTTGTTGTCATATTTGTGATACTATTGTAAAGGAACAGCCAGAACTGCTATTGAAGCTTGTATCTCCTTTCCCAGTCACATGGGTTAAGATAGAGCTAAACAAACTTTGTATGATCTATTTGGTAAAGAACATCTCGTCGCTCGTAATCTTATTACTGAATTACTGAATTACACAAATCTCTTGAAGGATCTGTCGATGGACTAACTGACTTCGAACCTGAGATATGCAATATATGCATAACATTGAAGGAAATGGGATATATGTCTGATGTTCATTCTACGGCTGATCTGGAAATAATTGTGTAACGTTTGCCCCTAGAATTAAAGAATAAATGGATGAAAGCTGCTGATAGGATCATGATAACCGGTAGGGAACCGATCTTTGAAGAATTAGTGATGTTTGTAGAAAAAGGAGCCAGGATTGCGCGATCACGTTTCTGTAGATTGGTAAATTGTAACTCAAAGTTCCGTAAAAGTAATTATGAAGGCCAAGTTGACAGAAGATCGCTTATTCATGTGGTAATGCGGGAACCAAGCAACTCATTCAAGGCTTTAAATTGCGAAATTTGTTTTGGTGATCACAATGAGAAAGATTTTAGGAAGTAACGAAAAACGAATGTTACAGAGAAGAGACAGGAAGTGAGGAAGCTTGGTCTATGTTACCTGTGTTTAAGGAAGGGTCACACAGCACAGTCGTGTAACTCGGACATAAGGTGCGACGTTGATAATTGTAAGTTTCGGCATATTACATTATTACATATTGATGCTTCTAACAAACATGTGGTGAACTTTGCTAAGTATAGAAAATTCTCAGTTCTCGGTTTGTTAAGGTATCATTCCGGATAGACTAGATGGTGCCAAAGGATGTCTGGAAACATACGCCTTTCTAGATAGTGGTTCAGATACCTCTATTGTATGCGAAGATTTGATTAATCGGTTAGGTCTCAAAGGTAAGGAAACTTCAATAAAGGTGACGACTATGACTGGAACTTCTACATGTGAATATCTGAACGTAAATTCGGGGGTATTTTTATTAGATGAACGGGGTTCTATAAAAATCTACATGGCCTATATGAGCAAGAAACTTCCGATCGATTCGGCAGAACCTTTAACCGAACTCTAGCTGAGCAGGTGGAAACATTTAAAGGACAAAATCCTGCCGAAGTTGCAAAGAAATCTTGTAGCAATATTGACTGTGTGTGAAGCTTCTGATGCACATTAGATCCTTGAACAACACCTAGGAGCCGGGAAGCATCCGTTTGTTGTACGTATTCATCTCCACTGGATGATTTTAAGTCCTAAAGAAGTATCGAGGTCTTTAAATCAAGTTCATTGGTGTCATTGTTCTGCTAAAGATATTTTGCGAGATATAGAAAGATTATATAATCATGAGTTCGAGGATGCATATGGGTTTCGTAATGGATATTCGGTAAAAGATAAAAGAGCTCTATAAATAGTAAATAGTTCGTTATGACTGGAGGATGGCCATTTCCAAGTTGGTTTACACTGAATGTATGATAAGCCAAGGCTACCGAATAATTCGGAACTAGCTGAACGTAGACTAGAGTATTTAAGGAAGAGGTTAATGAAAGATAATAATCTTCTGGAGAAATATCAACTTGTAATGAATAAACATTAAAGTAAGGGCGATATCATTGAAGCTAGTAAGAAGGAATTCGACCGTGATGCTGTTTGTTGGTATATATTCCTCATCATCCTGTTATCAACCCTAAAATGCCTGGAAAATTAGGAATTTTTTTGATTGTGCAGCTGCCCATCAAGGTTTTTCTCTTAATGATCAGCTTTTGAGAGGACTAAATACTGTGAATAGTTTATTTGTTATACTTCTACGTCTCAGATTATGCAATGTGGCATTAGCAGCTAACATCGAGGAGATGTTTCTTCAAGTAAAGATCCCGAAATGAGATTGGAAAGCGTTTCGACTATAGTGGTGAGAAGACGGTGACATAGGACGAAGAGTAAGGAATATTGTTCGACATATCATCCGTTTAATGCCGTGTCCTCTTCTTTTTGCGCTTATTTCGCTTTAAAAAAGACGGTAGATATATTCGAAAAAGAAATTGAAGAAAGATGTCCAGGAAGTTGTAGATAAGAGTTTTTATGTCGACGACTACGTACCTTCAATTGATCATGTGCAGAATGCAACCGAGCTTGCATAAACCCTTGGTTTACTCCTCAAAAAAAGTGGGTTCAGACTTACTGAGTGGACAAGTGATTGTTTAAAGGTTTTCAAATCAATTCATCCGAAAGAGAGAGCAGAAGCCGTACCAGTGATTGACTTTGATAGACTTCCTACGTGACGTATATTAGGATGATTTTGGAATATTATGGTTGATGTGAATAATAAACGTGATTTTTTCGAGAGTGGAATCACTTTAGGCAGTACTGTTTCTTCGGTTACTGTTACTAATGTAGCTTCCTTGATTACGTCAGATGAAATTGGATGTTAGAGCGTCGATATTTAAGGCGTCGGTAGCAATAGCATTAGCCACAGTGTCGGCACAACTGAGCGGGCTAACATTCGCTACCCTAGGTGCGATGAGGAGTCATCTAGGTTTAATGGACATGCTGTTGTGTTGAATATGCAGCATGAGGAGTCGAGCATGGAATTGTCCACCTGTCGCACTCCACAATCATGGACGTGTACTACAAGTATCGGGATGAGCACTAGCAACAGTGATAAGATAGATGAGGTTAAGAGCATTCCTAGTAAGGAAAGTAATGTTGATCGAGTAAAGTTGGACACTGTATAAGAGTCGACTGGATATCATGTAATGCTGCTTGTACAGCTGCGGCTACTAACTATAATAGCATTGAAAATACTCCTGCGGGTAGTAGTGATCAAAGGAAATGCAAAGACACATATTGACATCGAAATGATCAAAAGTAACGCTCACGTACTGCTTTCCAAGCTAAGAAGCATAAGAAACGACATAATGCTACGAATAATAAGAAGCGGAAACTTCGCTCTCTTTCGGATTCTGTGACTAGCAAAGGAAATAGTGGTCATCAGAATCGTTGTAGTGGTAGCGATAGTGAAGTGACAGAAAGTGTGTGCAGTCCAGCTATAGTGACTGGTCGATCTACTTCATCGAATGAGCATTCTAGTTTTTTAACGTCATCGTCACCTGCCCGAAATATAAAGTTGATTGAAGATGCTCAGGGTTGTGCAACTGTGACTGTTTCTATTGATGTGCATATGTCTTGTATCTCTGAAACAACAAGTGAGTTTATCGGTTTTGGATTGCGATACTAATGCTGTTCTTTCATGTAGCGCGATGAGTTATACCACAATAGAAGTGTTTCACTCTACGGATGATAGTGCAGCCAGAAACGACGCGACTTCTTTGACAGAACGGAATCATGATAACGAAGATAATAATCTGGATGCCACTGATGTGACAAATGAGTTGCCGACGATGACGAATGCTGATCAAACCTCCTCTGTATCAGCAGATTGAAAGTCAGATATTGGTCCCACGTTATGCCAAATAAAGTCTCCCGGAGACGAGGAAATATCGAAATTGGAGATCCCACCCTTGTATATTATCTACGAGTCAAGAACTTCTGTTGATAAGTCGGCATTACGGACTTCTTCGTATCTGCCGTCCGGAGCAAGTGGTGATGGATTCCATCACTAAAATTTATATAATTGTGGAATTATGCGGCAAGAAGCGATGGAACACGCACAAGTAGCTGCATAAAGTAACGCTCTTATACTTTTATTGTATTTATCGCATTTATTCGATATATTTCAACATACGTATATTGCTATTCGATAACTTCGTTATTATTTCGAGATAATATATTGATTAGTCCAGTACAATCCTGAGTAAACGAGATTCTCATCCTATCAGCGCCTTTTGTACTTGTTTGTACATCATCAGTGCATCTCCTTGTGTATGTGAAGCATTTTCCTCCTCATGATCAGAGTATTACGGCAGTTCCCCTGAAGCTTGTCTCTGTTGTCGCACCTGTGTCCAGTGTGTTTTACTGACGTCGAGCATCTCGAGGTTGTGTCTTTTCATTTCTGCCGCAACTTGATATAGTCTTCTTGTCTCTCACAATGTAGGAACGTTCGATGTACCTGAAAGAATGGTTGCTCTGGTTCTCAGAAGAGGCATCGGCTCGGTGACCTACGAGGAAACAAGGCTTTTAACTCGCTACCTAATATTTCTTCTACCAACTTTCAGTACTAAGGTACAATGGTCTGAATCATTTCTTTTGGTTAGCGTTTTTTTGCAAGTTAATTTTTATTTGTACTGCGGTCACCGATCCCACGCACGAAACCCTGCCACAATATTCGGGCTTGAAAAAGTCTATAGGTGGAGTTAGAATTTCTCTCTGAGTGTTAAATATCCTGTGGTTTCAGTCAACTGGAATAAAGGCAAATGATAAGTAAGAAAGATTGAAAAACAGGACCATTTTGAATCCTTAGACAGACATTTTTATTGAGTCCGTAATAACATAGCATCACTGTTTGACATAAATGTAGGAAATGGAATTTTAACAAGCTGCAAAAATGAATGCACAAGAGTGTAATCACCAAAATGATATGTTACACGCATGGTTTCAATATCTTGATTAGTTTGTAAGAACCATTGTATTGTAATGTGTAGAAGAAATTTCATTTCCACAGTTGTTACGTGTGTGAATGATATTTAGACGTGTTCTTACGCGAGAGACAAGTGCTCATCATTCAACTAGCAGTGTCAAACATCTTATTTTTCTATTTGTCAACCAACTAACTTTAGTTCCTTCATTCAGAATATCTCTTAAGCTGATAAAAATCCTGCTGTTTGAGCGAAATGAAATGAAGCTTATGGATATTTCTGAAAGCATGCAAATCAGATTTATCATGTAATGAATGTATTAATTTTGCTTCCGTTTGCCCAAATCTACAGAAAAGTAAAACAGTCAAACTAAATAATTCTTTGCACCACACAAATACTATACGCAACGAATAATAACCGGCACAATTATATAAAAAATCTGCGAACACTGTATATTCAAAATTCCTTATGAAGAGTAGTCAAATAAATTACCTGAGCCAAAGAGAAACCAGTCAATACCGTACGTAAACGTACACTGAAACATCAATTTACGGAAAAAGAGGTTGCATTCGTCAAATAAATATAGCTTTATGATGAATTCAGAACGAAGAATGTATATGCAGGCACTTGACGAGAACCATTCCATTCCCAAATGCTGTTTTTGAACTTCTGAATATAGACTGTTCGTTTAAATATTTCAAAATAATTTAGTGACGCAGATTCTGACTAGAGAAAGTGAATGACTACTTCATTGCGACGATTCAGCTTCTCACTGACTTGCGATATGGTCTCAGTTGCACAACGAACAAATGGTAGTTAAATGAAAAATTTCATCTTCACTGTTGAGTCCTCACGGAAACTTTCGAAATAATCTCAAAATATTTCGATGCTTGTTGTGCTTTTGAGTCAGTGGAAATAGATGGAAGCTAGTTCGTCGACACAATTCTTCCCGCTTGGTACAATACAGATGCAGATAAACTCCATTTTTCAAAATTCTTTCTATTTTCAGAGATGTGAATATTCAACTAGCATTGTTTCTGCCAATATCATTTATCATGATGTACGGAGTCTGGCAGCGGAAATAATTCATACCCTGCACTCACACTTAATAGAATATGCCAATCAAGAGAATAGAAATATCAGCTTGCTACCATGTGTGTGCCATTTTTAACTACATCGCCATTCCTTATTCAATTGACGGGGTGATAACGCGTCAATAAATCGACAGATTTATTTTATGCATTATATAATGAATAAGTATCATTTAGCTAAACAATATGTATAATATTGAAGTTAGGCATTTAAGAAAATCAGCTGCTCAGTTTGCAATTACATCCTACCGCAGAAAACATGCAATCGAAGCTACTGTTCAGTCCCCCAGCAAACGTTTTGGTGATCAGCACTCTCTTTTCAAAACACGTTATCGCTGCTTGAAACTAATCATTATTAAGTCCGATAACGTCATGACCGACGCTTGCATTGACAACCGTGAGTGAAAACGGTTCGAACTCAAATCCCTCAGCGATGAAAAATTCATTCCCTCATATTTATATGCATCCTTCAATCGCCTAAATTTCACGACATCCGAACTCGGTTGTTTAACCGCCCTAAACAAGATCCAACGCAAACACTCGATGCGATCACTGATGGGTACCAACGCATCATCAGTGTGCAGCATGACAACACTTTGGTGCAATCTGGGGGTCAGGGTGGTCTCGAAGTTCACGTTGTTCATCAACAGTTACCTAAAAATAATGAAGTTGCCGATGTCACACCCAGTTCATAAGTCAAAAATATATTCCGCTGCTGCTTGCTGACACTGCGGCTCATTTCAATATATAGGATACTGCCGATTTAGGCAACATCGATGCAAGAAGTTTAAAGTCGTTGGTCATAAAGATGGTTTTTCCCTAAAGACAAAGCGGAACTGATCCAGAAGTGCCAAGAAGTCTTTTCCTAGATCTGGTACCGATGGATTGAGCGTGATGTCTTGTTATTAAATCCCATCACCAGTAGAAAAAAAATTCATTACTGGCGTCATTTACTTGTGAGTTTTATGTTACGCCAGTTGATGTGAATTTACTCGATTAAGATTGGTTCGATCAGCAATAATTGACTGATTTCGAGATAAATACCAGATATCCGCAGGTATCACCAGCTAAAAGCATAAACGAGAAATCTAAGGATGCAGTTTTCAAACATATTTTTTAACCTGGATTCGTTCGCTGTACTGCCACAAAGGCAATACTTCGGTTGAAAACCCGTGAGCAAGCCTGATTTTCGTCTAAACAGACCCGTGCCATATGCAAAACATTAGAAACAGTTGACGAAGAAATGAATCTCATTCATCGACAAGGAGTTATTACTCCCGTTTCTTACTCTACTACGGCAGCATTTATAATTGTTATTAAGAAGGTCAACGGCGCGACACGCATATGTCTCGACTTCTCTGCAGTTCTAAACGCAGCTCTAGAATAGCATCATTATCCTCTTCAAGTCCAGCAGATCTGTTCACTATGCTTAATAGGCGTAAGTTCTTTTCAAAGCTCGATCAAGCTGATGCTTATTCGCAAGTGGAAGTCGATGAAGCATCTAAAATGCTGCTTACTATCAATACCCATCTTGATTTGATCCATTAAAACCGTCTGCCTTTCGGAGTTGAGACTGCCTCATCTAACGTCCAACAAATAATGGATACTATACTATCAGATATCTTAGAGGTTGCAGCTTTTCAGTTCTGAACCCGGCTTTACAGACCATGTCTCCGAAACACAGCATACATCAATGGCACAAGATTCTAAATTTTTAACTAAGGAAGCTTGTTGCTCTATTTGACACAATTTCCGTACATTAAAAGCTCCAAAATGTAGTCTAGAGCAGGGCCTCAGTAGACTATAAACGGCGTTTCGTGAACTCGCTTCGTCTGCATTAGCGATGCAGCGGGAAATGTGTCTGTGAGCAGAGTTAGTTCTGTAATGATGAGTGTGTGTGTGTAATCGCAAACGATTTTAAGCAATATCATTTGAAGTACTTAACTACCGGTTACCATTAGCTCCCAGGTCCTAACTAGGTAGTATATAGCTACTAACATGTCTCAGTTCCATTGTCACTGACTTCATGGATTGTAGTCAAGTATTGACATGGCTACCCAAAGCTTTCTTCCAGAAGTCAAACTCGTAACAGTATATTAGTTCAAATAAGTAAATATCACCTCGCTCCCCAAACTCATAATAATAACCATTTGTGCTGTAAATTATTTCATTCAAAGACATAACTGGTGGGGGCAGCTAATATTTATGCGCCACACAAGTGATCAAACTCGTAAAGGAATTTATATTTCATCATCGAGCCTGAAAAGAACCAGTCTTGTTTCTGGAGAGATCAATTGCTGAGATTCTGAGTAACAGCGCCAATTCATAAGGCGATAAAGTAACGTTGGCAGATCCAGTCGAATGCGAGCAGGTAACCAACAATAGACTCCTACGTAATTTGATTCTTCAGAAAATTATAGCCAATGTGCACTATAACTATCGGTCTCCAATAAGCGATTTTCGGCTACCTCAAGTGGACCTTATATACGCACAACTGTCACAACAAAAAGGAGGTGAGTAGGGACATTCCTGACAGTGACGATATACGCGAAGCCACATAAGAACATTTTTAAAGTAATGTCGGATTCTTCCTATTATCAAAATCAACAGGAAATGTAGGGACGCTACGAATTAACCTGATGCGAATGCCAGTTTGAAAACCTGTAAGAATGATTATGCACCTTACTGCTTTTTATTAACTGTGTTTGTCAACAGTTTTTTGGAATCTCGGGGGATACTGTTCTGAACACGGATGATAATATGATATTGTTGAAACAGTTTATCCCTATCACTCAATGGACAGTTCGATATTTCGTATACTCGGTCAGTAAATGGTGTAGTGTGTCGAATTATTGCGTTTTCTTAAGCTCAGTAATTATCTCGTCCAGACGTTGGTCACTAAGTAACATCTGACGGTTTATAAATAAGAGGATGAATTCGTTGTAATGAATACGTTTATTCGGGACACACCACAAAGCGAAGCGGATAAGCAGTGAATAAAACGAATGAAGTGACGTGATCTGGTGAAGGCTTTTGAGCAAACTCCATGAATTACAATGCAAATGAATTGGAGAAGCGAATTGAAGAAGGCTAAGAGCCAACTCAAAGAAACAAAGCATGACTAAGAATATACAGTCAGACAAATATAAGACAGACATGCAACAAGCGAAATAGGCTCACATGAATAAAAGCGGCGAGTGATTGACAAGGTCAAATAACTAGTGAGAAACATCATGTGAGCTTATACAAAACAGATATTAATAAGAACGTATGGTACATATAAGTTGTTGCTACGCGAGTGGTTCGGTTAAATAGATGATTCGAAACGGCTTAACCGAGTTAGATGTGGGCAAACTGGAATATATGTGGGGGCAACACAATAGCACACTTCCAGCAAACCAACACGAAAGTGTCTGTGTTTGCAAAAAAATCCAAATAGTAGGAATGCATGAAAAGGTACAAAAATTAAAGTAACCTTGTCCAAGTACGTTCGTAAGTGCGCATAGTAGCTTTTACTTACTTACTTACTTACGCCTGTTACCCCCAATGGAGCATGCACCACTCACCAGTTTTCTCCAACCAACTCTGTCCTGGTCTTCCCTCTCCAGTTCTGTCCAATGTTTGTTCATTCCTCTCATATCTTTCTCTATTTCTCGGCGTAGTGTGTTCCTTCGCCTTCCTCTTTTCCTTTTGCCTTGAGGGTTCCATGTGAGGGCTTGTCTCGTGACGCAGTTGGGTGCTTTTCGTAGTGTATGTCCTATCCAATTCCACCGCTTCTTCCTGATTTCCTCCTCCACTGGAATCTGGTTTGTTTTCTCCCACAGTTCGTTGTTGCTGATGGTGTCTGACCAACGAATACGAAGTATTTTGCGTAGACAGCTGTTATTAAACACTTGTATCTTCTGAATGATGGCTTTGATAGTTCTCCATGTTTCCATTCCATACGGTAGAACTGTCTTCACATTTGTATTGAAAATCATGATTTTGGTTTTGTTTGAAAGTTGTTTGGAGTTCCAGATATTTTTCAACTGTAGAAATGCATCACTTGCCTCGCCGATCCGCGTCCTCACATCTGCGTCCGATCCACCTTTCTCGTCGATCATGCTGCCCAGATATGTAAATGTGTTAACGTCCTCCAAGGTATCTCCATCAAGAGTGATTCGGTTGGTGCATGTTGTGTTGCATCGAAGAATTTTGCTTTTTCCTTTATGTATGTTGAGACCTACTGCTGCAGAGGCTGTTGCTACACTGGTCGTCTTCTCTTGCATTTGTTTTTGAGTGTGCGATAGAAGAGCCAGGTCATCTGCGAAGTCCAGATCGTCCAGCTGCGTCCTAACTGTCCAGTTGATACCGTGCTTCCCTCCAGATGCTGACGTCTTCACAATCCAGTCGATGACCAGGAGAAGGAGAAAGGGTGAGAGTAAGCGACCTTGCTTGACACCGGTCTCCACCTCGAACGAGTCTGTCAGCTGACCTGCGTGCACGATTTTGCAGTTAAATCGATCATAAGAATTCCGTATGATGTTGACTATTTTCTCAGGCACACCGTAGTGTCGAAGAAGCCGCCACAGTGTTTTCCTATCCACGCTATCGAATGCTTTCTCGTAGTCGATGAAGTAGATGTAGAGTGGTGAGTTCCATTCAATTGATTGTTCCACAATGATCCGTAATGTAGCAATTTGGTCAGTACACGATCGATCCTTACGAAATCCGGCATGTTGATCTCGAAGTTGGGCGTCTACGAAGTCCTTCGTTCTGTTTAACAATACCCTGTTGAAGACTTTGCCTGGTATTGAAAGAAGAGTGATGCCTCTGTAGTTCTCACACTTGCTGAGATCGCCTTTCTCTGGTATTTTGATGAGGTATCCTTCTTTTCAATCTGATGGTACTTGTTACTCATCCCAAATCTTCTTAAAGAGAATGTGAAATATTTTCGCAGTTGCTTCCACATCTGCTTCCATTGCCTCTGCTGGAATGTTGTCTGGTCCTGCTGCTTTGCCGCTATTGATTTGTCTGATGGCCATACTGATCTCCTCAATCGTAGGTGCGTCAATATTAATTGGGCGGTCTTTGGATGCTGCTTCAATGTTGGGGGTGTTCAGTGGAGCTGATCGATTCAGTAGTTCCTTAAAGTGCTCTACCCACCTATTTCGCTGTTCGTCAGTGTTGCTGATTATTTTCCCTTCCTTGCTTTTCACTGGTCGTTCTGGTTTACGATAGTTTACGGCGAGCTTCTTTGTTGTTTCGTACAATTGTCTCATGTTTCCTTCTCTTGCAGCCTTTCCCGCCATCATTGCTATATCTTCCACATATTTTCGTTTGTCAGCTCTGATGCTCCTCTTCACTTCCCTGTTTGCTTCTGTATACTCGGCTTGCGCCTTAACTTTCTCTGCTTTTGTTCGGCTGACATTCACTGCTGCCTTCTTGTTCCTCCTTTCTTCAATTTTTGCAAGAGTATCAACAGAGATCCATTCCTTGCGATGGTGCTCTTTGCGACCAAGGACCTCCTGACATGTTGAAGTGATTGCCTCCTTAATCCCTTTCCAATTGTTCTCCAATGTTGCTTCCTCTCCATTGAGTAGATCCTGAAAGCCCTGAAACCCATTGGTGAGGGCTATCTTGAATTCGTTGAGTTTTACGGTATCCCGAATAAAGGCTGTATTAAACTTCTGTGATGTTGTCTGCCCCGTTGTCCAGTGCTTCTTTAGCTTCAATCTCATTTTGGCGATCAGCAAATGGTGATCTGAAGCTATATCAGCTCCTCTCTTGGTTCTCACATCCTCCATAGTCCTTCTGAACTTTTTGTTGATACAGATATGGTCAATTTGGTTTTGAGTAGTGTGGTCCGGTGAAATCCATGTGGC
>CALYCR020003289.1:0-25203 GCA_944470395.2 Schistosoma turkestanicum
TCAGAAACCTCATTCTCACATCCCAGTCAGCAGCACGCGCCATCTGCACTATCTACGGATGAGACTCCGGTCTCACGTCCAGATCAGCAGACCACGCCGCACTTGACTGCGGATGAGAATGCAGGCTCACAAGGTACGCACGAGGCTACTGTCTCGCGTTCCGGTCGCCGCGTACGCCTACCTGTACGCTTTCTCGAATAACTACCAATCCTTCACAGGGGCGGCGTAGGATTTTACCATCATACTACACGCATGCTACACTCTTTCTCCTTTTCTTATATTTTTTTGTCCCGAGCCTATACTTCCGACCATTGTCCTGTTGGTACCGTCGACTTCAGTCAACCTTGGCGAAAGCTGGCCTGATCACCCACGCTCTAGTCAACGCACTCAGTCGATCTTCTGGCTACGAATATATCTGGTATACGAATGGTTTCGCACTGGTCGTTTCTGGCTCTTTCGCTCGATCTGGTTCCGTCCTACGTCTGCAGCTTTATTTGGACCGGACCCCTACGAACGCAATCACCAGACTCTGGAAACTAGCCACGCTGGGGTGGTATGCTAATCCGATGGACGAACTTAGCGCGTACTTATTGGCACGGCAGCTGACCAACGCCCGGTGACAACTCGAGCTTCATCAGTCGCTTCCTGTCGTCAACCATTATGCCCGTCAATCGAATTTCGGCCGACAAGCCCCCTGAACGAAGCCGCCACTTATCGAAAGTGTAAAACCCTTTCTAGGGAGTGCTCTTTTAGTGGAACTCTATTTTGTCGACAAAACCACGCTTACTGATGTACAAATATTATATTGAACATAATGTAACATTAACTGTTTTATTGTTTACCACATTGTTTATTTGTACTTGAAAGTCACTTTTCGAGCGCACCACGCCATCCCTGCGGATCTAACGATCGTTTCGTGTAATCATCGATTGTACAAGCTGAAACACGTGATATTATTCTAATATCACTCGACTTTCTATTAATAAAAACGATATCCTTATATTACAATCTTCTGTTCTGGATCAGTGTGGACGTGTAACCTTCATGTAGTTTTCGTGAGCATTCTCTTTTTGTATTGCTAGCCTTGTCCCTACTATTATTCTTCTTTTTCGCCAATGATTATCATCCTAAAAATAAGTTTATGTAAATTTTTCCAACCTTCTGCTCTTCAAAACACCACTACATCTGATCTTTTAATTCCATTCGGATCATTCACATTCATAAGTATTTTTAATAAAAAGTACTTCCATTCCATAAGGTATGTTATCTAAACAGCAAGCCTTCTCAAGTTTTTCGTACGATTTTTAAAAACTCAGAATTCTTTTGGCCGATCCATCATGTACACGTTTGTGCCATTATGAATGAGCGCATACCAGCATCTCAATTCTATACTCTTCTTTCCAACTGGTTGTAAACATAAGCAATAAATAACTTTATCCTTACACTGACTGGTACTCATAAAATACACAGACG
This sequence comes from Schistosoma turkestanicum, assembly GCA_944470395.2. Taxonomy (NCBI): domain Eukaryota; kingdom Metazoa; phylum Platyhelminthes; class Trematoda; order Strigeidida; family Schistosomatidae; genus Schistosoma; species Schistosoma turkestanicum. Next base: position 1,474 of record CALYCR020003289.1, read on the forward strand.
TACTCCTCTTTCACTCTCCGGTATGCTGGACTCTCGAAGTTCCTTGTGGATTCCAATAATTGCTAACAGTACAAACTAACCTTCTGGTTTTTAATTATCTTCGAGCAAATTCAAGGGAGAATTAATCTGTCGAAGTATACCGTTGATGGGATGATACATTGGAGTCAATTATATATGGCAGGAATTGCCACTACATTCTTGAGAAAACGAAGCTATTTGTTTAGAAAGCATCTGTTCACCTAACCTTACGAACTGGTGGAAAGAGTATTTTGCCATGTGAAAGAGCTCTTTTTTAAAGTTCGGTACTTTAATTGCTGCAATTAGTCGGTCACACATTCGACGGAATTTAATTATGTTATCTCGCGATAAATAGTCTCAATTCGCTACAAATACGTGACTTAATAGTGAAGGAAACAGATTTATCTGGAAAGGCAAAACTTTTTAATAAAATCCAAACTTCCTTTTTGATGAAAACAACCAAATTAAACACCATTTTACCTCATTTGATATCTCGTTTTGGAAGGACCATGGTTTATGAAGTTCCATCCGGAAAATCATGAGGTTCGTACACAAAGTAAATGGATAGTAACATAAGTAAAAATCATAGGCCTACACGGTGTGTGGATAATCGATTCAAGGTTATTATCACTCCGGCAACTCCAGCTGAAAATTATTTAAGAAATAGTAAAATCAACCACCTAATATGTATAAAGATACCATGAAAACACAGCCGATGTTTCGGAGTGCATGTAATATGAATCAACTAGTTGTAAATGCACTAGAAGGACGCATGACCTGGTTAGAATACCCGAGTTCCATCAGTCGGGAATACGTCAAATAGAACTAAAGAGGTTAGTGTAGAATCCTTTTTGAATGTTTTGTTTTTTGGAAAATCCCTCCATGTTTACATATTTTTGTTATGACATGACGGACTTTTTCTGTTGACATATTTGGTATTTTATTTGATTCCAATTTGACATTTTATCATTGTATATTGTTATTATTTCTATATTTTGTACTTATATTGAAGTTTTTATGTTTGCTTCTGAACTGTATATATGTTGTTTAAATTTGATCTTTATTATGGCCACAGCCATATTTGGATTGATACGGTGGCGGTTGGACTTATTACCTTTGTCTTGGATACTCTTCGGAGTAATTGTGACCTGGAAGGTGCATCAACTCCAGGTATTGCTTTGTATTTCCATCTTTTAATTAATATAGACCGTTTTCTCCTAGGATTATTGTGTTTTCTTGGACCTTGGACCGGGAGATACGCGTTCAGGTTGCACTTATTGGAAACCATTTGAACCGCTACGGTAGAAATCCATTTATATTTAGTGTTTGCGTCAAATATTTACAAACATGTCGGTTTTAGTTATATTCTGTGTAAATGTTCACAGATACAAATATATGCATCCCTAATGTAGGAATGCGCAATATAGATCCGAAACGCGTTCTCTTCATAAAGTAGAGTTACTACAATTGCAACATGGAAGTTATAAGTAGAAGTACCGAAAAAAACATCAGAAAAAATTATTTCGTCAAGATATTACTTGAGCAGAATACATGGAATCACAAGATATTACAAATGGTGACAAAACTTACTTTTTAATTAGGTTTTATGATTCATTTTCTCAATACTTTCACTACTTTCATTACATCCTTGGACATGAAGAATGTGTTTGAAGAGAATGGGTGCTTACCTAGCTCAGTATCTGCATTATTTAAACTGCCATATGGTACTGTTCATGTTATTATACTACTACATAGATGTTACTCGCCCACATTCACGCTTCAGAACTTGGTTACTCGGTGAAGTCCATAGTTTTAAAAACTTCTTTACCTTCTTGTCTGTATTTATTAGTATTTCCTCAGCATATTCAAACGATTCAAAGAAATTTATTTGCTTGTTATAAAGGCGAGCACAAGAAAGGTAACTGTTTATTGCTAGCTCGTGAGACGTATATTAGATATCTGAATCAAACCTCACAGTCTTCAAACAGTGTGCAGAAACCCCTATTTCACCGATATCAAACCTGTTCAGACTCTCACTTGAGTCTAACATATTCCCAGTTGAATGGAAGCAAGCTACTCTCACTCCAATCTTCAAAGTAGGAGAAAGGAAGGATCCAGCCTATAACAGACAAGTCGCATTATCAGCAGTACTATCGACGGTAATGAAAGGGTTGGTGAATGAACAAATGAGGGAGTACATGGACAAGAAAAGTCTCCTCCATGAAGCTAAACACAAGTTTCGGAGAGGAAGTTCGTACGCATAGGACCTCATAGTATGGGACACTCAGACATCCTACTTCGACGGAAATATGGCGGTGCATATGACACTCCCTGACGTTAAAAAAGCCTTCGACATTGTACTTCATGCAATCCTAATTGCGGAAATGGGCTTCATAGACCCAATGCTATCTGTGCTCAGAAACTGCCTTGAGAATAAGAAGTTTCGCACCAAAGTAAATAGGGTGCATGTGAGTTGGGGAGTTTCAACATCAACGGTTACACAGGGGACCATCTGAGGTCCACTTCTCTTCCTGATATTCATTAACACCTGTTAGACGATGTTAGCTCGGTGGGATTGATCCCGTCAGACGATGCATGGATCTGAAGGTTTGTTAGAAGTTAAGAGGATTCAGGTGAGCTTCAAAAGGAGCCTACATCCATTAAGGAATGGGTAGTGAAAAAACGGTTTAAAACTAAAACGGTCGAAATGTAATGTTGCATACATCCTGCTCCATGTGACAAATCATAGACACCTAATGGAAATCCGCTCCCTAACATCTTTCTGGAGAGCGGTTCAGGTTTATTAAATACTGAGAGCCTCCACAGCAGTTTGGTCTATATAGGTGACGCAGAAAAGGCTAATGAAAGTCTTCGCTTTATCTGAAGAAGGATTGGTGCTATCACCGAAGAATCGGTCTTAGCTTCCCCACACCTTTAGGTTCACAACGTCGTCACGCCCCTTCTAATTAAAAGAGACATAAATCTCTCTGATTGAGCACATAAACGAGCGACGAAATGGTCGATGTGGCTAAGGAATAAATCTTACAAAGATAGACTCCACCACTTGGGATTAGTGCCTCTGAGGTACAGGAGAATCGGAGGTGATTTGATTATGGCATGGAAAATATAAGGCACGCCCAACTAACAAAATGTGAGTTGTTGACCGAACCATCCCATCTCCCATACAAGGTGATCACAACCAAACTAACTGATCTCCGGTCTGATAATTTGATAGCTTCTGTTATCCAGAAAACCTACTGCCCTGAAAAAAACGTATTCCTTCAAATCACGGGACATACAAACTCATCACCAAATACCAACTGACTTGTATTAGGCAGTCAAGTGGCTAGACCCCAATTCATTGAAAACTACCAACCACCTTGAAACATACTGAAAGAACAAGAATCGGGAGCAAAGAAATCAATGGTTGTGCTCTAGCTTGTGAAAAAGATATTGGCCATTGAATGTCGGACAGTTGCGAAAATGTGAAGTAGGTTGTTACGATAAGGTCAACTAGTCTTTGGGCAATACTTGCTGCAAAGTGCGTATGTTATCCCTGCTCAGGAAAACTGCACTCATTTTACAAAAACCAAATTTTTCCTTAATCAGAAACAAACTAGATATCTCGTGACAACTGACGAAAAGTCTAAATAATTAACTAAGTAACAAAATTTGAGAAATTAGACATATTATTAGAGGAACATCCTTCTCAGGATAACTTTAAGGATTCATCATCTTATTGATTGCCATTCAGTTCTTGAATATATGGATCTATTGTAACTAAAACTTAGTGTGTTGGGATAATGTACAACCTTAATTTTCTAACTGAACTGAAAATTTCGATCGATTTTGGAGGTAGCTCTTATGATAAACTTTGGATAAATGTAGCCAGAATTTTCAACGAAATTTGGGAAAATCTCAAATATTTTGGGTGAACCTGGAAGTTCCCTGAAGTACCATGTTTGGTTTATCTATAGTTCATACCGATTGTGAACTGCGAATTCTTATGAATCTCTGTACTGAGTAAACAAATTATATTTGATATGCCATAACTGGTACTGTTGTTTCTGATGCTCTGATGATCTAAGTCTTTTCTCATGATAGCTTTCTTACGTAACGACTCAATCATGTGAAGGTAAAGTCCTTTCGTTATTGACAACTTGCTGTCACTATTCATTCAGTGTAACCAGTAACCAGCCGTTTAACGCCTATGTAATGCACATTTTCGTCTTAAAGAAACCTTCACCTCGACAGACCATTCAGTTAGAAATGATGTGAAGTTAATAGTAGAATGACACGAATCGATTTCCTTAGCGCTAAATGGTTCTATCCGGATACGTTTCAGAGCAAATATGACTCTGACCTTCGTTCTTTGAGATGTGTAGTCTTTTTGGTGATTTCAATTACTCTTTCCAGGAGAATAGTGTGTTTTCTATTACCTGCGAACTATAACCAACTTGCGTTCTGTAGTTTTATCTCCTTTCAAAGTTTTTATCTTATTTATCTGCACAAGGCCATGTAACAGTTTCTAGTACGGTCAGTACTACTCCTCTTTCTTACTAAAGGCTTATTCGAAACTGGTCCACGGTATTATGTCGTGAAATAACGTGCTGAAATAAAGACTATTATAGTAAGCACCAAATATTCCGTCCAGTTGGAGTAAATAATTTATATGCTGATTCATGTTCACTAAGTTTTCAGCTTCAGTCTTAATCAGCATTTTGTACATTTGCTCAAAACCAAGGTGACGTTTTTCGTCAAATTCTCAAGGCACGTATTTTGACTGCAGCGAACCAAGTACTGTGTTAACTGTATCAGAATAAAGGAAAGAAGCTCCGCTTTCATATTTATTTTCTGAGTTGTTGACAATGTATGTTCAGGTGCGAATGTCCTTAACTTTCAGGCCACACTGAAAGTAACAGGATGAAAGAAGATTGTAAATGGTATTCTCTTTAGTAGAGCAATAAAAATTAGTTTAACAGCGAAAGGTACGGAATAGAACGTAGCTTAAGTTTTAGGGATGAACAAAGTATAAATGCAGCTACACCACTGTAGCAGACTTCAAGTGACAACACGCAAAATTGGCAGATAGTTATTATTCCATAAATCCCGATCATCATCTGCAGTTATTGAAATTTCAAACTATAAGCTGTTATTTCAGAACCCTAATGACTATCCAAAACCGTCCTATCACTCTGAAAACCATTCTTAACACTCTGGAGAGAAGTATTTTACAATCCCCGCAACTTAGTTGATTCGACTATTTTCTTTCCAATTCTGCATTGTATATGGAACTTATTTTGAGCTTATGTTAAGACGATTCTTAACTAATCGAACATTTTGAACTGACACTAGCACATCTTTAGTACAACTGTATATCAGTCTCCTTGACTGATTGACATTTTCCAGTAAATTATACTAAACAAAGACTTGTGATAGCTTTGGCTATTCCGAGCTAATGTTTTTTTTTTGACCTGTGAAACCGTGAATATGAACATCCTTGACATATTGACCTGGAATTCCAATTAAAATTAACCTGATCTGGATGTAGAGTGAAAATACTTGCTTTGATTTATATAAATATGATCTTGATTTTTTCTCATTGTTCTTTTTTTTGAAGTATTTTTAAAACAACCAAATTCTTATATTTACTACCACTTACTAGGTACTCACTCAATGATGCCTTATTGCAGTCAATTACCATAATGTTAAAGCAAAACGTTTTATCGTCAAATGTTGAACAAACTACTGATCTACCGTCAACTAATCCAAATATTGATGCTTATCCAAGATTGTCAGGTTGCCTATTAAAAAATAATTTGTCAGATAAACTACATCATTCATCTAAGCAGGTAATATACATCGATAAAATATGAGATTTCATTCTTACAGGTTAGATTTCGTCCAAATGTTAGCATAGATTCCACCAATCACCTAGCTGATGATCTGTCTTGTGATGGTCTCAATGAGTTAAACACTGTAACATCATCTATTGATAATTCAGACTCTATTCCTCATTTACGGAATCATTACTCACCAGAGAATGTACCAACACAAAGTCCATCTTATAATGTATCTGAAGGAGTGAGGGAAAATAATGTCAATAAAGTTTATAATCTTTCTACGGATATTGGATCTCATCTTACGAGCGATTGTCAAAATACTTCATCCTTCAGAACTACCGATCACCTCCCTCAACAACCGTTATCATCATCACCTCATAGTTCTGTATCTGGTTTCAGAAGCTATCATTCAGATGTAAGAAGAAGTTCTAGTGATCAAGATCCCAGAGAATTACTCAGTTCTTCATTTACTCAACCCGACAATCTTTCTTTGTCAAGTTTGACAGATTTAAGTTGTCTAGATTCAGATAATTCTTTTTCTAATCATGACTATGGAACTTTAAATTTTTCAATACCAGTTTCTAATACAGTAAAAACTTTAGAACGAGAAATTAAAGCCTTATCAATGAAAGTCAACAATGCTTCCAAAAATGTAAGTTTCTTGTTTTTTTCTGCTTAATTGTAGTGTAAATTTGTCAGGTAGCCTTCTTTATTTAGAAGAGGTGAAGTTAAATTAATGATTCTACTCACATCCGGCATGTGCGTTTTGGAGACGCATCATGCATTGATAGTGCGAGATTCTAAAGTCCTAGCTAAGGAAGCCTGTTGTCCTATTCGGTATAAGGTTCGAACAGTAAAAGCTGTAATATGTGGTTTAGAACAGGGGTTCAGGAAGCCAGGAATAATGTTTCGCGTAGTCGAATCGTTTGCATTGACTAAGGTGACTAAGGTGAACCTGTAACAGTTTCAAGCATAGCAAGTGACGAGCACAGCAATTATTCATAATCATATATGTTTTACCCTGTGACCTCTATTTGATGAATCGAAACATTTATAATTATAACCAGTTTTATGAGTGATTGATTTACTAAACTATTTGTTTATTCGCACTCTGTACAGACACTTTCCGTTTGCGTCACTGCCATTTTGGTTACTCTGCTCGTGGTATTTTCACCCTTTTTCCTTTGGCATGATTTCAGTATTCTTTGGATAACACGAGATCGCTAACAAATATACAACCTTTTCTGGATTAAATATTCCTCTCTGTCTTTGATTAACGGAGGGATTACGATAAGTGACGGGAAAATAATTGGTCTGTGGTAGTGTTCATAGTCAATCACGAATCAAGCTACTAAGAGTGTTTTTATTTTCCGGATTGCGGTCAGTTTAAGAGCTTTAGGGATTTCGTTTGCTTTTCTCTGGCCAAACTTTTTGAATTCTGTAATCGCCATATAGAGTGACTGAATTCTTGATAGTTACTGTCTGTTTCACTGAAATGACTACTCCTAAGGGAACGAAGTCATGTTTCCTGTCTGTTAGGAACATACATTGTTATTTAAACTTTGATCATCCACCTTTGGATTAAATCAAAAGTAACCTTCAGTATAACTGTTATCTAGTAGTTGACTGAACATCTTTGAAGTGAATGAAATTAACTGATCTATCGTCAATTTCGAAAACATGTTGTTTGTATAGATCTGGTTAGAGGATATTCGACTATTGTATATTTGTACTTTCTACAAGTATGATATTTTCATTAATACTATTTGGTTGCCGAGTTATTGTGTTTGAAATATATTTCACTCAGTGAGTTAATAACTGCCAGATTTATGTGTATGTAGAAGATTAATCCAGAGTTCTAACAGATTTGAACTCTACAACCATAATTTCAACATTCATGCTTTCACCTCCTTATCTCTGATATTATTAACGAATAATTCACGTTTGCAGTTACGTTTCTACAATCAAGTAGTGAATTACTAGAATCACTAGAATACGTAATATCAACCCTTTCTGTTGTTACATTCAAAGCAAGACTGGATCTTTACAGTACTATAAATTGCAAGGATTAGTATAGGTTGACTAACTCCTGATCTTTGAGTACTGACGACTAACTGAATGAAGACAGAGAAAACTAGGAACTCTTTCAAATAGTGTTGGAATTTGTATAAGTAGGTTAAACCTATACAAACGCTTATTATTTTACACAAACACATTTAATACGAGATCAGTTAGGTAATACTGACTATCTTAAGCAACTTATCGGCTAATCAGAAAACACTACTTAATTATGAAACGGATTACAGAAAAAAACAATGAAATAATAACGGGATAATATGTCTGATGTGAATAATCAGCCTAGATGTATGGAATTATTGATTTTGGTACAAGAACTACATCAAGGTTACATATTAGGTAGCAGTATAGAGATGGGTAACAGAATTATTTTGAACATAATATTTGTTATTGTTCACATTTTCTTTTGATTTCACTTAATTTATCCAATGTGACGGTTTTATGCAACAATGATTCCTTTGTACAGTTGTAGTGAAGGAGAACACAGGTGAGGGCAACCGAATTGTATTTAACGAAAATTACAGAGTTACTCAGTAAAATAGGAAAACCATATCGTAAACGGTTAATTTGCAAATCTTCAATCCATCATCAATCCATTGTCTGACATTATTTCACTGTTCATGCGTTTCATACAAATTCGATTGTTTTCTAACTCTTCCTTTCTTGATCTTCCCCCATCTTCTGCTGCTAGATATTACGTTTATCACTCGCGTCATATACTACTTATAAGTAGCGCGCACCATACAGTATTACGCTCCTAATTCGAATTCGAGTAGCAATACTTTCGTGTGTTCACGCAGTTCTTCCTGTATTCTGTACTAGTCCATTCATGATGACTAGAGTATGAATCAAACAATTCTGGGTGCTTCTTGTTTGTATATGGAGTACAGTTACTCTTGACTACCACACATAGTCACTGTCATTAGCTATAGATTTCTGGTACACATTTAACCTTGACTTTTCCGTTACTATTTTGTTCTCCTATTTCATGATGGACAAACCATCATTCATAAATACACAGCTGCTAACATACTGCTAGTTCTTACTTAACAAGCAGTCAAAGTAACAGTATAATTGGTGCTTATATTTACAAATCACATTTTTATTCTCATAAACCGTTCATTCCAAATATACGTTATCTTGGATTATAAGCTTTGTGTTTGTAATTATTGACTTCTTACTATTATTGTGTATTGTGAGGCCCGGAAAACGAAATACGCTTCCAACCGTCGATATGAGTGAAATCCATTATTTTTGTGTATTTATATTCATGGATATTATTAATCGTATCGACATTTGTTTATAATGACTTTGTAAAAATTACGGTATTGACATTTTCGTCCGCCACAGGCGTCAGGAAGTTAATGTAAGTCTTCATTGTAGAATCCTTTTTGGATGTTTTGCTTTTTGGAAAATCCCTCCATGTTTACATATTTTTGTTATGACATGACGGACTCTTTCTGTTGACATTTTTGGTATTGTATTTGATTCCAATTTGAGAATTTATCATTGTATATTGTTATTATTTCTATATTTTGTACTTATATTGAAGTTTTTATTTTTGCTTCTGAACTGTATATATGTTGTTTAAATTTGATCTTCAATATGGCTACAGCCATATTTGAATTAATACAGTGGCGGTTGGACTTAACGTCACTTATTCATCTTTGTGTTGGATACTCTTGGGAGTAATTGTAACCTGGAAGGTGCATCAATTCCAGGTATTGCTTTGTATTTCCATCTTTTAATATAATACAGACCGTTTTCTCCTAGAATTGCGACTATTTTAGATTTATGCGCCAAATTGAAACGTTTATAGAACCCAGAATAAAAGATGAAAATTTGCGTTTATTGTATTTAATTCACTACTGTAAAGGAAGGGCAAACAATGCGATTGAAGGTTGTATTATAATGGATCCACAAGCAGGATATAAGAGAGCTAAGGCCATTTTAAAACAGCTCTTTGGACAGTCGCATGTAATAGCCCGTGAAACCTTAGAGGACTTATTTAGAACCGTGAATGCAGATTTTAATGATCCTGAAGAATTGACAAATTTGGCCATTAAAATGCAGAATGCTGCTTTAACCTTAGAACAGTTAAATTGTGCAACGGAACTTCATTCCCTGGTTACTTTAGAACGAATAGTCAGGCTCTTACCTCGTCGAATGCAAGCCCAGTGGGCAGAGCTGGGAATCAAGTGTTTCGAAGAGGAGAGAGAGCCTAATTTCAATGAGTTGACGGAATTTATTATGTCTCGTGCTAAGGTAGCTAGTAGTAGGTTCGGAAGATTAGCTTATCGGGCTAAAACAGGACATAATACGGAAGCTATTAGTGGTCTGCGTGCAAGACATGAGGATTTTTCGTTTCTACCTAACTCACGCCCGGAATATAAGAGAGTTGTCAATTATATCGGTTTGAAGGCTGTTGAAGGCCGAGTATGTGACCGTGATGATGTAAAACCTCTTGATGCGTATCCCAGTAAGAAGCCCGTTGGTGTAACAGATAAGTTGGCTTTTTTAAGTATGGAAAAGAAAGAAAAAGGTGAAAAGTGTAGGCATCAAGATGGATCCGAAGTGTGCGATGATAAAAGCCTCCTAACTGCTCGAAAAGCCTGGAACGGTTATTTGGATTCGAGTAAACAGAGGTTAATGAGTTCAGTAAATATGAATAAGGCCCAGGCAGGATTGTCTGGACGGAATAAAGCCTATGTTCGGAACCCTTTATTTAGGGTAAATTATATAACGGGACCTAGAGTAGATTCTAGGATAAGTGATGGCGGTACTGTAAAGGCTAAGAAGCCTAGGAAACAACATGATGCTACTATTATTAAGAAGCCTAGACATCATTCTCTTTCGGATGCTATGACTAGCAATGGAAATAGTAGTCATCAGAATTTTAGTAGTGACAGCGATAATAAGGAGACAGAAAGCGTGAGCAGTCCTCTTATAGTGACTAGTCTATCAACTTCATCGAACGAGCCTTCTAGTGTTTCGACGTCATCGGACCTTGTCGCGAATGTTAAGTTGATTGAGGATACACAAGGCTGTGTAACTGTAAGTGTTCCTATTTCGGTTGACTGTCAGTCAAGTGATGATGAGAAGGAAGCGTCTGATGGTAACAACCAATCTACAGTGTTGCATGATAACGATGCTATTGATGTGCATATGTGTTGTGTCTCTGAAACGGAACATGGAGAACAACAAGTGAGTTTATCAGTTTCGAATTGCGATACTAATGCTGTTCTTTCATGTAGTGATATGAGTTATACAAAAATGGAAGATTTCCACTCTACGGATGCTAGAGCAGACCGAATCGACGCGACTTGTTTGACAGAACTGAATCATGATGACGTTGATAATAATCTGGATGTCACTGATGTGACAATTGAGTTACCGACGATGACGAATGCTGATCAAACCTCCTCTGTATCAGGAGATGGAGAGATAAATATTGATCCCATGTTATGCTACTTAAAGTCTTCTGGAGACGATGAAATGTCAAAATTGGAGATCCCACCCTTGCATATTATCTATGGGTCAAGAACTTCTGTTGATAAGTCAGCATCACTGACTTCATTGTATCTGCTGATCGGAGCAAGTGGTGGTGGATTGGCGACTCGTCCCCGTGATAGGGAATGTAGTTCCCGGATAGGATATGGCCAGCTTTACGACGTGTTGTACATGTTCGTGTGGGTTAATTGGTAAGGTTTATACTACCGTTAGGTCATTCCACGATAGATAGGGGAATCAAGGGCCTGATGGGAAAGTATAGGTACCTAGTTAGCACGATAGGTCATATCCATGTTGGATGGCGGGTAGGCGTACTGCTGTAAGTCCTACTCGTTCTTCCGGTGTGGATTAGGGGATAACGGGGAACCCTAAATAAAGTGTCATTAACGCTTGCTCCTTTTTGCATGGAGGGATTTTGCGGGCCGATGTAGAATCCTTTTTGGATGTTTTGCTTTTTGGGAAATCCCTCCATGTTTACATATTTTTGTTATGACATGACGGACTCTTTCTGTTGACATTTTTGGTATTGTATTTGATTCCAATTTGAGAATTTATCATTGTATATTGTTATTATTTCTATATTTTGTACTTATATTGAAGTTTTTATTTTTGCTTCTGAACTGTATATATGTTGTTTAAATTTGATCTTCAATATGGCTACAGCCATATTTGAATTAATACAGTGGCGGTTGGACTTAACGTCACTTATTCATCTTTGTGTTGGATACTCTTGGGAGTAATTGTAACCTGGAAGGTGCATCAATTCCAGGTATTGCTTTGTATTTCCATCTTTTAATATAATACAGACCGTTTTCTCCTAGAATTGTTGTGTTTTCTGGACTTTGAATTGGGAGATACGCGTTCGGATTGCACTTATTGGAAACCATTTGAACTGCCACGGTAGAAATCCATTTATACTCATGACGAACTGATGCATTGTTTTGTCACTTTTCCGTTTCAAAGCCTAAAAATTAAGAATTTGAGCAAGTAAATATTATCTAGACTCACTAAGCATTCTTGACGACACGTTAAGTCAAATCAAGTATTTTAAAAATGAAACTGCCTTGCAAGTGAACAAGCCTTTTTAACTTGAAATTATGCACAACCCTTAATTTACAATTTCGTTGCATAACAAAATATTTTCATTGGTTTCGCGTACCTAAAGAATAAATTAAAGTCAATTTTCACTTCGTTAGTAATTATATATAAGTTGTCTGCCTTCCTATTTTAAATTTCACCAAAAATTCACGAAGCATCCTAATTCATTTTGATGAATTCAAAGCTTAAGCTTGTCATATTTTTGTTGTCATTCCAATAGCTTAACGATGAAATGTCTTATACTACGTTTAAATCCGCCATTTTTTCAAATTCGAGGTCAAGCTTGTGGGTTTCGGAGTTCTAAACTTGACCTCAATGACCTTCAACATGAGGCCATAATTGATTATGTTCGCAAACAGTTCCCAACCTTTCTGAGTCATTTACTTGATAAACAAGCCATCGTACCAGTTTTCAAGGAAATCATAGTAGTTAAAATTTGCTTCATAATTGATTCATTTAGAAAAATTCAAGCTTTGTACGACCGAAAGATGCCATAAGATCAGAGATATTTCTTGTATGACGAAATTTCTAGGCATCTTTAGCAGTGATGCCTCCATTGTAATTATAGCTCCTGTACTTCAGTACCGTGTCCAACATCTATGATAATCAATAGCATTTTTCTCTAAAAACGGACGCGTTGCAAAAAAAAAATTAAATTACTTCGGCAGAGAACTGTTAGTTGTTTGCCCAGCTAAAGAACATGTCCGAGAACAACTCCTTCACAATATTCACTGGTTACAAGCTCCTAACAAAAGCTTGTATACACAAGAACGACAAACACAGTCCTCAAGAAAGTCGTCAACCAGAATTCATTTTACAGTTTAAAAGTGACAAATATCATATAAGAGGAAGAGCGAATAATGCAGCAGACGAGTTGTGGCGCATAAATATTCACACCTCAATCCGTGATTTAAATTACCAAATCTTTACGGAACATCAAAACCCCGACAAGGAAATATAGGGAAACAACTTTATTCATACGGACTACAACGAAACCTATACGTGCGTCATTTCATGGAGTGAAACTTGCCTCTTGGTACACTGATGTATGACAAAAACATTTTTGAAAACTTTCACATTTTTTCTGAAGAGAAAAGACACAATAAAACTCGTTGCAGATGAGCTTGATTAGCCAAGTATAAACAGAGATTTACGTAAAACAGGTACGATAATGCAACTAGACTCATAATTGAAACGTCCACAGGCACATTATATCAATTACTGGAGTTTCTCATGCCGTTAATGCTAGGTTCAACCATATTCGCATTAACGTCGTCGGATCACTATCGATTTCTAATGGGCTTACTCATCTACTAGCTTATTTTGAGAAATTTACGATATGGCCCATAGCTGTCCCACTAAGAGAAACTACAGCTTCTAACATGGCAAGGAATTCGTGTCCCAACACCAACTCAGACGACCACAGAACATTTTGAAAGCGAACCATTCCAGCACCTCCCAGACACCTTTGATATACAAAGGATTCAAGCCACTTCTTACCACCCGACCGCTAACTGAATGACGAGAAGTTTTCGTCGATAGCTAAAACGCCTCATTGATGGACATTGGAGGAGATAACAAACTTATGGTATTACTAAGCATTTGCTGTACTCTCAGACAAAATATCGGTTGTTGTGCTGCCAAGTTGGTTTATAGAACAACGACAAGTTTACGCGATGAGTTATTCGACAATGCAATAGATATTCCATCTTATTGGACCAACTACGTAGAGTAACTAAAACAGTCAATGGAATCCATAAATTCTGTCCATCCATCAGATAAATGCTCACATGTATTCGTTAAAAGTGGCAAAGTATAACAGACGTTACAGACTCCACGTGATGATCCTTTTAAAATATATATGTGGAGACTATAAAATTTACCTAATCCAAATTCTGACATTATTCATGTAATTTTTATGAGCATTCTCTTTTGGTATTGCTAGCTTTGTCCCCACTATTATTCTTCCTTTTCCCCAAGGATTATCATCCCTAAAAATAAGTTGATGTAAATTTTTCCAACCTTCTGCTATTCAATACACCACTACATTTGATTATTTAATTTCATTCGGATTATTCACATTCATAAGTATTTTTAATAAAAAGCATTTACATCCCAACAGGTACGTTATTTCAACTTCGTTATTATTGATTGGACTATTAAATATTTATTTTGCTTACAAAATCCTTGTTATTGTCTGATCGTCGAACAAGGGATGCTAAATCTTTTTTTAAAATACCAGTGTTCAGGAGAGGAGTTTATACAGCAAACCTTCTAAAGTTATTTGTACGATTTTTAGAAACCCAGCATTCTTTTGGCTGATCCATGATGTGCACGTTTGTGCCAGTATGATTGAGCGCATGCCTGCATCTCAATTTTATACTCTTTTTTGTAACTGGATTTAAACATGAGCAATTAATAACTTAATCCACACCTTGACTGATACTTATAAAATACACAGACTCACTCCTCACTCACCCTCTGGTATACTGACACTCGAGTGCCTTGTGGATTCCACTAATTGATAACAGAACGAAATTACCTTCCGGTTTTAATTATCTTCGAGTAAATTCATAGGACAATTGGTCTGTCGAAGTACATCATCGATGGTATGATACATTGGGGTCAATAATATATATAAGGCAGGAACTGCCACTACATTCCTGCGAAAACGAAGCTGTTTGTTAAACAAGCATCTGTTCACCTTGTAGTGCCTCCACATTTATTTGCATCCGCTTACATTTAATTTGCTTAAGCCCGTTCGATTAATTTATTTAACCAAGCCATTCGTATAGCAACAACTCATACGTACCATTGGTATTTTTTATTATCTGCTTTGTATGAGCTTGTACGACTGAGCATTGCTTACGCCTACGCGCTTACTCATCCTTTTCGCTTTAATGTTCATCTCGTAATATTCCCATGAACTCACATGATTTGTATCGTTTGCTTTTGACCTTGTCAATCATTCGTCGCTTTTATTCATGTGTGTGCATGCCTATTTCGCTTGTCATGTCTGTCTTAATTTTATCTGACTATATATTCTTAGTCATGTTCTATCTCTTTGAGTTGGCTCTTTGCCTTCTCCAATTCGCTTCTCCGCTTCGCTTTGTGGTGTGCCTCGAATAAACGTATTCATCAATACGAGTTCATGTTCTGATTTATAAACCGAGCTTAAGAACACGCAGTAAATCGGCACACTACAACCTAACGTTGCGAACTAGTGGAATTCACACAACTAAGTGAAGTATAGGAATAATTCATACTTGTAAGTCCTTCGCATTTAGGGCCTCATATATCACATGAGTAACACAACTATTCTGCCATCTGGAAGATCTTTTTTTTATTGTTTGGTACTTTAATTGCTGCAATTAGTCGGTCACACATCGAAAATGATGCTGATCAGTAAACTGCTATCTGCAGCTTCTTTCTATAATTCAAAAATGAGCTCTCTAACTCTCTGATTATTTTGGCGGACAACTGTATGGGATTTAGCCCTTTCATGGCATTTAAATTTTGTGAAATGCTTAGTGAAATACTTTTGCGAAGAGAACGCAATCGGTGAATTGGAAAAATCTAATATTGTAGCCAATTTTATCAACGATGGTTTTATTGTACTCCTTTTGTTTAAGTTTACTGAAAACAATTACTTACGCGCGTCACGTAATGCTAACATTGCTCGGTTGACTCAGTGGTCTCATTCGAATTTGTATTGCTATCTTGATATCTTTTCTATATTGCAAGATCGTCAATCGCGTTGTCCTCAAATCTCAACCAGTCTTTTGATTTTTGGCCTTAACGGGATTTAACTAGGTTATCAGGTTAATTAGTCTCAATTCGCTAGAAACAAGTGACTTGATAGTGAAGGAAACAAATTTATATGAAAAGGCCAAACTTTTTAATAAACTCTAAGATTCCTTTTTGATGAAAACAACCAAATGAGACACCCTTTTACCATACCTGATATCTCGCTTTGGAAGAAACATGTTTTATGATGTTCCAATCGAAAACCCACAGAATAAATGGGTGATAACATAAGTAAAAACCATAGGTGACAGTTATCTAGCTTACACGGCAGGTGGATAATCGATTCAAGGTTATTATCACTCCAACAACTGCAGTTGAATAATTTTTAAGAAACATTAAAATCAACCACCAAATATGTATGAAGATGCCATGAAAATACAGACGATGTGTCGGACTGCATGTAATATGAATCAACCAGTTGTAAATGCACTAGACGGATGCACGACCTGGTTAGGATGCCTAACTGAGTTCCATCAGTCGGGAATACGTCAGACAGAACCAAAGAGGTAAGTGTTTATGTCAAAGATTAACAAAACCGTTGGTATCAGTTATATTCTGTGTAAATGTTCACAGATCCAAATATATGTATCCATATTGCAGGAATGCACAGTATAAATCCAAAATGCGTTCTCTTCATAAAAGTGGAGTCACCACAAGTGCAATATAGAAGTTGTAAACAAGGCACTGAAAGTCAACATCAGCAAATTCATTTAGTCAAGATAGTACCTGAGCAGAAGAAATAAAATCACTAGATATTACAAATGCCAGCAAAAATTACATACTAATTAGGTTTTATTATTCATTTGCTTAATACTTTTACTACTTCCATTACATCCTTGGACGTGAAAGAAACTGTTTGAAGAGAATGGGTGATTACTGAACTCAGTATCTGCATTATTTAAACTGCCATATGGCACTGTTCATGTCATTATACTACTACATAGATGTTACTGGCCGGTATTTACGCTTAAGAACTTGGTTACTCGGTGAATTCCGTAGTTTTAACAACTTCTTTACCTTCTTGTCTGTATTTATTAGTATTTCCTCAGCATATTCAAACAATTCAAAGAAATTTATTTGCTTTTTATCGAAGGTGGGCACAAGGAAGCTAACTGTTTATTGCTAGCTCATGAGACTTATATTAGATTTTTGATACAAACCTCACAGTCTTGAAACAGTGTGCAGAAGCCCCCATTTCACTGGTATCGAACCTGTTCAGACACTCACATGAGTCTAAGAAATTCCCAGTTGAACGGAAACAAGCTGCTCTCTTCCTAATTTTCAGAGTAGTAGAAAGGAAGAATCCAGGCTGTTACAGACAAGTTTACATTATCAGCACTACGATCGACGATAATGAAAGGGTTGGTGAATAAACAAATGAGGTAGTACATGGACAAGAAAAATCTCCTCCATTAAGCTAAACACAAATTTCGGAAAGGAAGGTTGTGCGCATACGATCTCATAGCATGGAAAAGTTGGACATCCTAGTTCGACGGAAATACGGCGGCGCACATAACATTCCTCGACGTTAAAAGTGCCTTCGACACTGTACTTCATGCACTCCTAATTGCGAAGGTTGGGGAAATGGGCTTCATAGACCCAATGCTATCTGTGCTCAGAAACTGCCTTGAGAATAGGAAGTTTCGCACCAAAGTAAATAGGGTGCACGTGACTTGGCGAGTCTCAGTATCGAGGGTTACACAGGGGACCATCTGAGGTCCACCACTCGTCCTGACATTCATTAACACCTGTTAGACGAAGTTAGCTCGGTGACATTGATCCCCTCAGACAATGCATGGAACTGAAGGTTTATTAGAAGTGAAGAGGATTCAGGTGTGCCTCAAAAGGAGCCTACATCCATTGAGGAATGGGCAGTGAAAAACGATTTAAAACTAAAACGGTCGAAATGTAACGTTACATACATGCTGTCCCACGTTACAAATCTCAGACACCTGAAGGAAACCCGATCCCAAATGTCTTTCCGGAGAGCGGTCCAGGTTTGATAGTCACTGAAAGCCTCCACAGCAGTTTTGTCTATATAGGTGACGCAGACAAGGCTAATGAGAGTCTTCGCTTTACTTGAAGAAGGCTTGGTGTTATCACCGAAGAATCATTCTTAGCGTGCCCACATCTTGAGGTTCACAACGTCGTCGCGCGCCCTCTGATTAAAAGAGACACATAAATCTCTCTGATCGAGCACAGCAACGAGCAACGAAATGGGTGGTGTGTCTAAGGAATAAA
Organism: Schistosoma turkestanicum; assembly: GCA_944470395.2. Lineage (NCBI taxonomy): Eukaryota > Metazoa > Platyhelminthes > Trematoda > Strigeidida > Schistosomatidae > Schistosoma > Schistosoma turkestanicum. The sequence continues at coordinate 20,067 of CALYCR020003289.1, forward strand.
AATTACCAAGATAGACTCCACCACTTGAGATTAATCCCTCTAAGTTACAGGAGAATCGAAGGTGATTTTATTACGGCATGGAACATATAAGGCACGCCTAACTATCAAAATGTGAGTTTTTTACCGAACCATCCCATCTCACATCCAAGGTGATCACAATCCAACTAAATGATCTCCGGTCTGATAATTTGATAGCTTCCAGAAAATCTACTGCCATGAAACGCATGTATTCATTCGAATCACGGGACTTACAAACTCACAACCAACTGCCAACTGACTAGAATTAGGCAGTCAAGTGGCTAGATCCCAATTCATTGGAGAATGTAAAACACCTGGAACTGTACCGAAGGAACAAGAATCGAGAGCAAAGAAATCAACTGGCGTGCTCTAGCACCTGAAAAAGATATTGGATATTGGATATCGGATACTTGCGAAAATGTGAAGTAGGTCGTTACGATAAGGTCATCTAGTGTTTGAGCAATAACTGCTGCAAAGTGCGTATGGTATCCCTGCACAGGAAAACTGCACTTATTTAAAAAAAACTAAATTTTTCCCTAATCAGAAACAAAATAGGTGTCTCTTGACAACTGACGAAAACTCCAATAATGATTTAAGTAACAAAATTTGAGAAAGTAAATATATTATTAGATGAACATCCTTCTCAGAATAACTTTAAGAAGTCATTATCTTATTGATTGCTACACAGTTCTTCAATACATGGGTCTATTGTAATTCAAACTTAGTGTGTTGGGATAATGTACAACCTTAATCTTCTAACTGTACTGAAAATTTTGATCGGTTTCGGAGGTAGCTCTTATGCTAAACTTTGGATAAATGCGCCAGAATTTTTACCGAGATTTGGGAAAATCTAAAATATTCTTAGTGAACCTGGAATTTCCCTGAAGTACCACGTGTGGTTTATCTAAGTTCATACCGATTATGAACTGCGAATTTTTATGAATCTCTGTACTGAGTGAACAAATTTTATTTGATATGCCATGACTGGTACTGTTGTTTCTGGTGCTCTGATGAACTAAGTCTTTTCACATGATAGCTTCCTTTCGTAAAGACCCATTCCTGTTAAGGTAAAGTCCTTCCGTTATTTACAACTTGCTGTCATTATGCATTCCGTTTAACTAGTAACCAGCCGTTTAATGCTTATGTAATGCACACTTTTGTCTTAAAGAAACCACCTCGACAGACCATTCAGTTAGAAATGATGTAAAGTTGATAGTAGCGTGACATGAATCGATTTCCTTAGCGCTGAATGGTTCTATCCGGATACGTTTCAGATCAAATATGACTCTAACCTTCGTTATTTGAGATGTGTCGTCTTTTTGGTGATTGAAATTACTCTTTGCAGGAGAATAGTGTGTTTTTTATCACCTGCGAACTATAACCAACTTGCGTTCCGTAGTTTTATCTCCTTTTAAAGTTTTTATCATATTTATCTGCACAAGACCATGTAACAGTTTCTAGCACTGTCAGTACTGCTCCTCTTTCTTACTAAAGGCTTATTCGAAACTTTTCCACGGTGTTATGTCGTGAAATAACGTAATGAAATAAAGACTACTATAGTAAGCACCTTATCTTCCGTTCAATTGGAGTAAACAATTTATATACTGATTCAGGTTCACTAAGTTTTCAGCTTCACTCTTAATCACCATTTTGTAAACTTGCTCAAAACTAATGTGGTTTCCTTCGCAAAATTCTCAAGGCACATGTTTTGACTGCAGCGAACCAAGTACTGTGTTAACTGTATCAGAATAAAAGAAAGAAGGTTTGCTTTCATATTTATTTTCTGAGTTATTGACAATGTATTGTCAGGTGCGAATGTCCTTAACCTTTAGGCCACACTGAAAGTAACTGGATGAAAGAGGGTTGTAAATGTTATTCTCTTTAGTGGAGCAATAAAAATATAGTTTAACAGTGAAAGGTATTGAATAAAACGTAGCTTAAGTTTTAGGGCTGAACAAAGTATAAATGCAACTACACCACTGTAACAGACTTCAAGTGACAACACGCAAAATTGGCAGATAGTTATTATTCCATAAATCCCAATCATCATCTGCAGTTGTTGAAATTGCAAACTATAAGCTGTTATTTCAGAACCTGATGACTATCCAAAACCGTCCTATCACTCTGAAAACCATTCTTAACACTCTGGAGAGAAGTATTTTACAATCCCCGCAACTTAGTTGATTCGACTATTTCCTTTCCAATTCTGCATTGTATATGGAACTTATTTTGAGCTTATGTTAAGACGATTCTTAACTAATCGAACATTTTGAACTGACACTAGCACATCTTTATTACAAATGTGTATCAGTCTCCTTGACTGATTGACATTTTCCAGTAAATTATACTAAACAAAGACTTGTGATAGCTTTGTCTATTTCAAGCTAATGTTTTTTTTTGACCTGTGAAACCGTGAATATGAACATCCTTGACATATTGACCTGGAATTCCAATTAAAGTTAATCTGATCTGTATGTAGAGTGGAAACACTTGTTTTGATTTATATGAATTTGATTTTGATTTTTTTGCTCATTGTTCTTTTGACAAATAATTTTTCTTTGAAGTATTTTTAAAACAACCAAATCCTTATATATTTACCACTTACTAGGTACTCACTCAATGATGCCTTATTACAGTCAATTACCATAATGTTAAAGCAAAACGTTTTATTGTCAAATGTTGAACAAACTACTGATCTACCGTCAACTAATCCAAATATTGATGCTTATCCAAGATTGTCAGGTTGCCTATTAAAAAATAATTTGTCAGATAAACTACATCATTCATCTAAGCAGGTAATATACATCAATAAAATATGAGATTTCATTCTTACAGGTTAGATTTCGCCCAAATGTTAGCATAGATTCCAGCAATCACCTAGCCGATGATCTGTCTTGTGATGGTCTCAATGAATTAAACACTGTAACATCATCTGTTGATAATTCAGACTCCATTCCTCATTTACGAAATCATTACTCACCAGAGAATGTACCAACACGAAGTCCATCTTATAATGTATCTGAAGGAGTGAGGGAAAATAATGTCAATAAAGTTTATAATCTTTCTACGGATATTGAATCTCATCTTATGAGTAATTGTCAAAATACTTCATCCTTCAGAACTACCGATCACCTCCCTCAACAACCGTTATCATCATCACCTCATAGTTCTGTATCTGGTTTCAGAAGCTGTCATTCAGATGTAAGAAGAAGTTCTAGTGACCAAGATCCCAGAGAATTACTCAGTTCTTCATTTACTCAACCCGACAATCTTTCTTTGTCAAGTTTGACAGATTTAAGTTGTCTAGATTCAGATAATTCTTTTTCTAATCATGACTATGGAACTTTAAATTTTTCAATACCAGTTTCTCATACAGTAAAAACTTTAGAACGAGAAATTAAAGCCTTGTCAATGAAAGTCAACAATGCTTCCAAAAATGTAAGTTTCTTGTTTTTTTCTGCTTAATTGTAGTGTGAATTTGTCGGGTAGCCTTCTTTATTTGGAAGAGGTGAAGTTAAATTAATGATTCTACTCACATCTTGCATGCGCGTTTTGGAGACGCATCATGCATTGATAGCGCGAGATTCTAAAGTCCTAGCCAAGGGGAGCCTGTTGTCCTATTCGGTATAAGGTTCGAACAGTAAAAGCTGTAATATGTAGTTTAGAACAGGGATTCACGAGGCCAGGAATAACGTTTCGCGTAGTCAAATCGTTTGCATCAGTGGCGCGAGGTGATAAAGGAACGTGAGAATGTTTGGTCACGGAGGTAAGAGGGTTATTAAAGAGTATGGGTGGGATTTGATTCTGACTAGTTTGGTTTCGTGTGCTGATAAGAATATGAAGGCGGATGTCACTTCCCGGCTGCCCACACCGTGGAAGATTATTTCTTGAGAAACCTGGAAAAGAAGTTGGATTAGTGTTGGTCTTCCAGATATGGGAACGTGACTACAGAGCCCAAGGGACTGAATCATGTTGGTAGATGTAGGCTACCTGGTTGGGATCAGCGAGACGAAAGTCGCCAATGGTTAGAGACGTTGAACGACATGGCTCAAAATCGTTTGCGATGGCGCAAGTGAATCCATTCGTTGAGCTCTCTCAAATCCTAATCTTCTGGATTCGTCAGCACCTCTACCTTTGTCTTTCTAACCTTATCTCACTGAATCATACTTCTTGAATAATATCTTCAAATCCTAGTCTTCTTCATTACCATTAATACCTCTACTATCTCTATCACTATGGGATTTGATTTGACATTTGCATCTCTGTGCTAATGTGGTATGGCAGCATGAACTTATGTACATACGTACGAAGTTCTACGTTGCAACTGACTGACTGACCAAGGGACAACTGCTTGAGGCCGGTTACACATAGCCTTTTTGCAGTAAGTTGGCGTTTTAGTTCCACTCTTCAAACAGCCTTACCCCTGGAGACTGAAATCTGTGAGGTAGGGTGGGGTGTGGCATTTCTAGTGTCGACCTTTTCTAACCCCTTCCTTCCTTGTGAGATGGCAGCATCACTGCAGATGTTATCACACCCCTCTGCAGTCAACAGTACGACTTCGCTCTCAGACATTGAGTTGCTACTTCTCAGCTCGCCGTTCTCCAAACGATCTGCCTGGAATGGTAGAACCTATAGGAACATATGTTTCAACCAATTGGGTCATCACAATGAGCATGCCCGACCACCAGGTCAGGATAGCTGCTACGGTCGAGGAGTAGCCTTCTGACTATATGAAATTAGCTAAGTGTACTAGTTTTGATCGATAAAAATGTTAGTCAACCTGATTATTTCTGATTCATATAAAACTTTTTGCAACGATTTTTTCATACTGGTGTGATTAACATATATCGAACTTGCATAATCCCCACAATGCCTGTATGATTTCTTTACTTGGTGTGAACAGTAAACGAGTAATGGGTGTTTGACTATAGATCCCTCAAGAAACTCCCACGGTGTGGGCAACCAGAAAGTGACACCCGCGCTCATACACGTAACAGCACACTACAGCACATTAAAAATCTTTCATTTAGTACACTATTTTACGGTAGCGTAAGTAAATTATTTTACCAGTCTTTTGTTTCAGTCAGTCAGTTACAACGTAGAACTTCGTACGTAAGTA
>CALYCR020003291.1:0-38296 GCA_944470395.2 Schistosoma turkestanicum
AATAACAAAACAACTGAATAAATTGATGTAAGATAACACAGTACAGTAGCTAGTGTATTTGAAGTACTTCACATATTTTACCGTCATGTACACTGTAAATAAGATGTACTAATGTACATTTATATGACAAAACAGCAACAACATGAAGAGGATTGAGACACAAGTCAACACTATCCTTATTCTTTTGATCTGATATTAAATCTTCAGTATTTGATAAGCATTTTGAACTGTGTACACTATGTTGATATCTAGGATATTGTTTCTTCTAATAATATTTTATTGTGGCATTGCTGTCATCCTGAATAGAGTCACTTGTTATCTAGAAATCAGTTAGTGGTGAGCCTGCGCTTTCGTTTATTCGCTGATGATAATTCTGGTAACACGATTGTGAATCAACTTCTGCGTTACGCACTTCAAATGTTTTAGACTGGAACAGTCAATAACTGTACGACATCATTTAGGTGTGTTTTCTTTTTAAAAATACTCGAAACTTTAATTTTTCAGTATTGTACAAGACAAACCTGGACAAGTGCTATATCCTGAAATATATCTGTCTGCTGCGTTATTACACCCGTCATTTCTGAGTAAATCATATTCAATATCTCAAAAATACGGAATTCTCGGTTGGCTGATTGGTCGTCAACTAATATTTGAAGGTAACAATAACCATATTTTTCTTTGCGTAATCTTATTGAATGTAAAACTGAATATTTTGAATTGATTGCGAACAGTCGAGATTTGCTTATCTGGTCTCATTACCAAGTGACTAAGTGAATTGTATTGATTGTGTGTATTTCAGCTAAATCTGTTTAGATACCTAATCTATCTAAACTGAAGCACGTGTTACATGACAGTATATAGTCGTCAGAAACTTAGGTGCTGTTATCAATTTATTTATCCTAAATCAACCATCAGATGGTAAAACAGAACGAGTGCAAATCTGTCATTCTTGTATACGTCTCTGACCATCCACATTAGTTGGTCAAATGAACTCATGGACGAATGAGATATACATACTTCGTATTACAACATATCAGTTGAAATGGAACTGCTGCTGATTACAGTGTGAATCCGAAACCTTTATTCACATTAGATTACAAATCGATTTTGAAAACCCTAACTAAATGTGTTCAATGGAATTCAAATATAATTATCATTGTTTCGTATTATAAAGCAGTCAAAATTACACAGCTTCAAAGCAAAGTTAATATTTGGTTTACACTATTATAAACTGTGAAACATGAATCATCAGGTGTGTTATTATTGAGTTAGGGGGGCATTTGAATCTAACGGATGTGTAGGAATTCTCCTCACTGAATGTTGTCTTAATAACTACTCATGTGCCTTGTTCAATTCTAACCTGTACAGCAGTTATGAATTTTAACACACACTTTGTGTTAATTTCCGAAAATGTTAGTTAAATGACTGTTGCATTACAGCTTTTAGAGGTGATCAGTTTGATGAAAATGACTTCTCTCAGTCAACTTGCTTACCAGGAAATCCATCACCGATTAAAAATCAAATGTGCTGTTTATCAAGAAAAATTGACGCTCGGTGGGCTGAGAAGCAGGTGAGTGGTCTATCAGTAGAGCATTTTGTGGTTGCATAGCTTGACGCTTGCACAGTTTTTAGTATTCCACTTGTAAGACTTGCTTTCAGCGTATAATAGTCAAGAAAGTCTATTCAAAAAAGGTCACGTTTATTCGAAGAATGACACATCTCATGTAAATAAAACAACGATATTCTGTACATGGTTTGTGAATTTGGATGTGTGTTGTTGACAAGTCCAGGTAATTAATAACATCAGCTCTGCATAATGTTATCAATCATAAGTTAGTAATCTCTTGACAGAAACAAAGTATGAAAGTTTACTCGGTCATTTCACTTGGGAAGACAAACATTAGACAATTTTCACCATCTGTTTCTCACTGCTGTTCTCACTTATTCTGAGAAGATTAACAATAACAGAGTTATTTTTTGGAACCGTTTCGGTTGATTTCGGTATTTGAAGATGGTTGGTTACTATATCTTCATTTGATTTCACCATTCAGAAAACGATATTATTTATACTACGTTCAATTCTGCAAACCAACATATAATCTGTTCGATATGCTGGTTGGACATGGAGAGCCTGACAAATGCGTTGTAACGTGAATGTAATCAGGTCTCAATAAAGCGGTAATTTGACATCTAGTTTTGACATACATTGAATGCTTATTCGAATGAGACTACTTGAAACTTAGTGACTTATCAGAAATGTCAACTACAAGGCAATCTTTTCAGTGACCTGGTGGCATTTTATTCTCCATTCGTCCTGTGTTTACCAATCTACGTTTTGTGATTTTGTAAATTATTTGCATATATTGGACTTTGATGCATTCACGCTTACTTTGCAAAGTTCGTTAAATGAACAAATCATGCTCCACATAATAATATTTGTGTTGTCAGTCGTCGATTATCGATATATGTCATTCAAACTAGACCGATTTGACCGGTTTAACTCACGTTTCAAGTAGTACAACATAACATAAGTCACACTTAAATTGCTCGAATTACTTTCATTGACATTAACTACATTTCATGTTGTCTCAATGTTTTTCATATCAACTACGATTTGAAGCAAATGGCAGCTGATATCAATGGTCTTATGTTATCCTTTTCAGTAAGTTAACTTACTTAGGATTCCATTTATTTTATTGCATAACAATCAAGATATTTAGTGAATTCACGCTTTGAAAATTTGTGTCTTTTGTTGTCATTTCTCAAATGCTTCAGTTGACATTTAACAAAAAAAGCTAAGATTTCAAATCAACGTAATGAATGAATCAGCGTTGCTTTGGAAACAATTTGATTTCTATTTCAGTCGTACAGCGCACTGGCGACTGTCATCATATCCGCTGCCTACAGTAATCATAGTATGAATAAAAGTCATCTATATTTAGAAATAAATGGTATATTTCTGTTATTCGAACAGCAGAAACTGTCAAACCTCAATAAAAGTGCAATCACATTACTGACATAATTGTTTCAATGTAAATAATCGCATAATGGTGTATTGGTGAAGACATATTCAAAATTAAGGAATATAGTTGAACAACCATTTTGATAGAGTATTCTTTATTGTTTATTGCCTGACAAATTTTGTAGACATACAAGAGAGATGCCATGAGAAATCATGATGATATTTCGGAGAAGAAAAATTTTTTTGAAGCATTTGCTGAAGTAAGTTATACACACTGACGGATTTTTGATTTCAACAAAACTCTCTCGCGGCTCATTCATGCTATAAAATAAAGTGTATGATTACCATTGTTGAGCAGTAAACTAGTGAGCTAACAATGCAACCATGTTGTGAAACAACAATTTGCCACCAAGTAAGCGAATTAGGTCGATGAAATGAATTTTTTGAGAAATAAAATGATGAAATTTGAAATAATTAGTAGCTACCAGTCAGTAATTTGCGTACTAGATTTATTTGTCATTGTGAATAGAATAGGTATTCATCTGTAGAAGATTAATATCCAATATTTGAGGTGAATATCATTTGCAGGCCGACAAAGGTAAACACTTGCTGTCCACAGAACATTGGTTTGTCAACATTTATGCAACATCATTGAGAGCTCAATTAGATTTGCTAATTTGCAGTCTCGTTTAGCTAAGTAGATAACAGCTGAGAAGTAATTCAATGCGTCGACATCCTATTTGTCCTTGACATTATGGTATGAATTATAGCAGTTTGAGGAAGCTTCTCGAAATTATTAACACTACACACAATTCAGTTTCTACAGAAAACATTGTTTAATTTCACTGAGTTATTATACCAGTGCATCAGTTGACGTTTCGTGATCCTGTTCATTTACACTTAATTTTTTTAAAATTGAAGACAATGTGTGATGGCTACCCTCATGAATTGATGCGTTACACGACACAGTCATCTCATCAAAAATATAAATTCAGGTATTCACCTTGTAAATCCATATGTTTCTTTGAATGTGTATTCATGTTATTTGTTTGACATATTGATCACCATTTGTCGACTGTTACATGTATCACCACTGCATACATATTAGTTTTTTCGGATTTAGAACGCAGTAAGGTCCATATCACATACATCCACCATCTTGAACCATGAAGTCAGCATTAGAGTTGTGATTGTGAGCGTCGATGAAAACACATTTAAATGTTTAGATTAAAGTTGCATACGTCAACATTGTTGCAGTAAATCTGGCCAACAATCTTCTAGTGTAATTGTGGATGAAATAAGATAACGGCTCATCATACTGTCGCATTACAGATTACTCATTTTAAAATTAATTTTTTTTGTTTTCAGTGTAAATGAAATTTTGAAACACAGTGAGGAATTTCACGAAACATACAAATGTCCTCTAGGGTCGAAAATGAATCCGGAAGATAAATGCACACTTTGAAGAAACATAATGATCATTTATGCTTGTGTTTGTGTGTTTAACAATATTTATTTGTGCCTATCCATGATTTTGTATCTGAATTAGTTGTGTAGTTGGTAACATTTTTGAACAATAAACTTTTCTAATGTAACCGGTGTGGTTGAGTATTTTTCATTGTAACGTGACGATGGATTGATTCAAACAAAGCCAGTGTACAGTGAAACAATATTTTCCATACATATGAAGAAGGTATTTTGATATACTCCTACTCCGGTGATAAACTATTTTTATTACAATAAATAATAGCTGACTTGATGTGATGTAGCTTCATTTTAGGGACTTCCTAATTTTAGAGCTTCTTGAGACTACACTTTTATGAGGGAAACGCGATTAGTAAAATAAAAGCATTTATTATTAGAACCAATCATATCGGTATTCTCTCGGTATCACCATATCTCCAACACATCTACATCTCATCCTCATTCTTTGCTTCGCGACGGGATTAGGATGGATGTTGAGAACAATACGTGGAGAAATTTCAATACCTAACACATTACACCATACGTTTGTGTTGATATTACTTTTAAGAAGAACAAGGAAATATCCACAACGTGAACAGCTCAGAGAATGAAACTATATAACAAACATCCCCATGAGCTAGGAATTATTCCTACCATCTTAATATCTGACAAAATGTTTTACTGTATAAAATTATTATGGCGCATAATATCTAACGAATCGGAGCGAATTCTGCATTTGTGGTTTCCATTCACTTTAAGACGGACACGAATCAATCCACAAGCTTTATAGCTGAAGACGCACAAATAAAAAATTACGCGGACTTTTGGAATAACAACTTTTTATAGTGCGATAAAAAACACTCTTACCGCACAGTGCAATCACAAAAAATAAGGTTTTTAATAAGTGTGATGTTGATATGTAATTCAGATAAAGGCTATGGACTGGTCAACAAATCAGTAACTTTTGATAATCATATATTCGGAAATAGAATTATTATCCTTATGAAATTAGGTTACACGATTTCTCATTGTTAATTCTGTCGCCCTTCCGATGTGGTTTTCTCACCTGAATAACAATAAGAGCAGTCAATCGGTTGGAATATATGTTGCATTCGTGATAGCAAATGGAAAAAAGTGTATGACTGGGAAAATCAACAAATCACAACACTTACAATTATAAATATTATAAACATTCAGGATGTTCGGAACGATGAGTTAACGCATCTTCATCACGTTCGTCTATTTCGAGATGAAATGAGTCAGGTGTATATTAGGTTATCAGGATTGTCACATCATGCCTTATCAGGTTATTCACGATTCTAGCAAATGATCAAGTAATCTGACGAACTGACGAATAATCGTTTTAGATAATTGATGAAACATATTTATGTATTTTGACAAGGAAATGCATCCAACAATGCATTATACTGCGATTCGAACAGTTTAAGGTAACTGCACTTTGCTTGTTTGTCTAGCAAACATAACAGTATCGGGCGTGTAGTTTGTAGTCGAGGATATGTAAGAAAGTGGAACACTGATCTTAGCGATATGTATATAGATAAAGAAGATGAAATAAAATAAAAGCTTTCACTTTTGCTGGAGATTTAAATAATCTTTATTAGCACATACTACACACGTTCTGACTTCTTATTGCCGACGTTACACACAGGAAGTTCGCCTAAGTATAATATACGGAAACTGATGAGGAGATTTATTTCATAGCATACTTCATCATTCATAATTACTGGAGCCAGATTACAGACTAATAAGTGCTTTATAGTTTTCTAGGTTTCCGTTCCATACAAAAGAACGATTTTTACGATTGTTCTAAGAATTATGAAGTTTGTATTAGATGAGTGTTGCTTTCAGTCTTAGACAAGTACCAATGCCTTCCAAATCTATGTCTTCAACTATGTATTACATCCATATTGTTTATTGATGATGTTGTCCATATATGAATAGCGTTCAGCATCTTGAGTGCTTCTTTATCAGGTGTGATTCGGTTGATGCGTGATGTACTCTATCGAAAGAACCTTGCATTTCCGTTTGTTGAGACTTACTGCTGCAGAGGCTGACGCCACACAGATTGTCTTCTCCTGCATTTGTCTTTGCGTGTGATATGGAAGCGCCAGGTCATCTGCATTCGAGCTGTCCACTGTCACCCGCGTTCTGCCTAGATTTTGCCGGCTTCATAACTCAGTCACTTGCAGGAAGAAGGAGAAAAGTTGAATGTAAGCGGCCTTGCCGAACACAGTTTTTCACTTCGAAAGAGTCTACGAGCTGTCTACCACGTAAGATTTCACAGTTTAATTTGTAGTGGAACACTTCTACTAAGAAAAAGCAATTAATGAAGAGGAACATTTATTATTGCACTCATTTTGTTTAGATGTACTAAATACACTTACTTGCACACAAAGTTCTTTTTCGCGTTGCTGCCATTTTTCATAAACTACTGCTCGATGTAAGGCCTACGTTCTCCTTCAGATAAATGTTCAACCCCGGATTTATTACTAAAATTGGTGACGGGAATTATTTAGTTGTGATCATAGTCAATCTCCACTCGGTCACCACTGAAAATTCATCACAGTTATTCCGTATTCTGTTTACTATCTTACCAGGTGTGTCGTAGTGACAAAGGGGCCTCTACATTATCATTCTGTTCATGCTATTCAGTGTGTTCTTGTGGTCGACGCAAGTGATGTAATGTGATGAACTACATCCAACTCACGGTCTCACATTTATCTGTCACGTGTTGATTCGGTTGGTGGAAAATCCATAATTACGGAATCCAGCCTGCTGATCTCGATGTTCGGTGCTAATTGAATCCTTTATGCATTTGCGCCACGCTTAGATGGGTTCCAGATATAGATAGATATCACAAACTATATTCTATTCTATCTGGTATAACATACATAAATAAATGTTTCTTATTTTTGACATTGTTATTCAGAAAATTCGAATGAATAAAAGATGAAATAATAACGCAGAATAACGCATTATTTCGGTTTGAAAATAATTTTAGTACGCTCTGAAGCAATGTAAGGGGACATAGATCTCGAATGTTGGAAACACAAAACAATTTATTAGGTAAATTTTAAAGGATTAGAAAAGGTAAATAAGTTAATATTTACAGAATGAAATAGTTATCACGTTTTAATCAGGTAATCGCTTATTCACTTTTGCGTTTACATAACTATTAGAAAGAGATTGTTTGATGCAAGATCATGCTCACTTTAGTTCCAAACTGTCTTCAACTGTAGAAAGTTGACCGTTATCTGATCAACCTATGCTTTCACATCTGACTCAGTACCTCCATGTTTATCAGTGGTCCTGAGCAGATACATGGAGCCGCCCAACTTCTCCCTGCCTTATCTTCAAGATTCAATTGGTTGATGCTGTTTGGTTTTCCCTTCACTGTCTGATTATTTTAATTGTGAATAATGAGAGTGATGCAACACTAGTTGAATATTTGACAATAGATTCCCAGAGATCACTTGAAAAGTTCCGATTTTCAGTACTTCTTATGAGCATAATTTGCTCAGTTGACTTTCAGCTTACGTTTTCTCAATCAAAAAATTCCTTGACTGCCATTGGCTGATGGATTGTCTTAGAGTGCTTTTTTGGCTCTACCAAAAGCGTTACTTTCATGTAAAAATAAGCTCGGTTTTTCTGCTTGTTGACCTTGAAGTTTGTGGGTGCTTGTGGAATTCACTTAACACGCCTTATTAAGACTTCTTGATTCAGTTGGCCACACCGGAGACAAGGGATTGGAATAGCCTATCATGTCCCTGCATCATTTGTCTGCAGTTCGTTTACCGAGTAGGTGAACTTGAAATAATTCAAGCCTATCATTTGGCGAGCACTTCAGTCGGAAACGTCGATCAAAATGATTGGCGATGTCAATCATAAAGTGGATTATTATTCTTGTTTTTATTGATGAGTAAGTAAGCAAACCCACTTTGTTGAAAACAGGATTTGTGTAGGGGTGTAGGCCATAACACATGTCATGTCTTTTCTTCACCAATCTGAAAATATCACTGATATTTCAATGTTCATTCTTCGTTTTATTTCTTTCACGCTGACTACGTGGTTATTATTTTGTCTACAGCTATGCTATTTGTCTGCAAACGTATCATCTAATTCACAAGAGTACAGTACTTTCATTCCAATTCTATTTCGATAGACAACTAACCTAATCTCATTGAAATCAATTTCTCAACTTTCATCATAAAGTTGTACAGATTGTTGAATTTCTGTGAAATCATGAACCGATGATCGAGGTTCGCCCACAAAAAGAAATCTGGATCCACTGGACTATTGTGTCACACCAGCATAAATCTTCGAAACACTTGACATGCGTGACCGCCTCACCCAGGGATCAAATACACTACCTTACAAACCACTGATCCATGGATACTGCAAAACCTCAACAATTATTTTCTAAGGAACTGAATTCATCTCGAAATGTATTAGAACCACTCAGAGTATACAGTCATTCATCTCAAACTTATTGTTAAACTTCAAAGTTGTTTTCCATTTCATGAAACAGAATTCCTTCTATTTTTAAGAGTATGGAAAGAAAAATCTGGAGATTGAAACTGATTCAACAAATGAAACTTGAAAAGACTTGAAAGATGTTCATTAAAAAGAATATTATTAAACAGGAGGACGATTTAATAAATCAAAACTACTTTATTATTTAAAAAAATAGGAACGTTATTTCTTACATGACAAAATGATTCTTGAATTCTAGAATAATCAATAAATAGATGGAACAAAGTGTTCGTTCATCTAGTTGAATCTGCATTTGTTTTGAAACTATCAAATAGAAGATGATAAATTCGTTACACAAACAGAATATGTGTGCGTGGGTGTGTGGGTGTGTAGATCAGTTATTTGGTTTAATTTAAATGAAAAATTCCGAAAGAATAATTCGATTATTTGACAGTAACAAGCAATAACAAACAATCCCCTGATCAAGTCAAATGGATTGGCTTCCTTTATTGTCCCAGTCATCGTGGAAGTATTCGTGAGTGATCGTGTCGGTGTGTTTTGAAACGAGTACTTGCACTACGATAGGTTATTCACAATTTTCAATGTTCACTGATGATGTTGATGTGAAGTGGAAAGTGATGGTTTAAAATACCTGTAAGGAAAGCAAAATATGCTAACAGTATAATAAATGTGAATGAAATTTGTATGTAGGGAGACAAATATTATTGCAAAATATCGTCCTACTTGACACTCATCAGTTGAAAGTACTTTGCATCAAAGAGTTGATAGTCACTTTAAGTACATCCAACTATTTAATTTCAAATGGAATGGAGCGTTGATTTTGAATTCTACTACTTGACTATCACATCAACTAGATTGAGTTATGGAGGTTGACCTTACGTAATAACACAGATTGCTAAAAGTGATGACACACCCGAACATATATGGACAATGTGTATTGCTCAAATACACACAGATCAATATAAAAACATACTGGTTGAGTGAGTGACATGCAACATTCAATCAAAACTGTTTTTTTAATGCAAATATAAATTATTGTGTCTACTTTTGGTGAAGAAAGTGCAGTGGGAAGCGAACAAAAATGTCAACAATAACAACCTCTGTACCATTGACCTGGTGACCAAATATTCCCATCTACACAGTTACACACATATTTAGACATTGGTCAATCGACACTGAACTGTTCACGACACCTCCATTGTTCAATTCATATACATCATCAACAAAGTTGGATAACGACGTGTGTCTGTGTGTATGATATTCAGTGTGATTTCACATATTCAACATTCCCCCCCCCGATCAGTTTTTTGAATCGCACAAATTTTCACGATCCGATAACAGTTCAATAAAATGTTGACTGTGAACAAGAAGGTTAAGTGAACAATCAGAAGAATCATGACGAATAACAGTAAGGAGAGAATTCATACCTGTAAAGTGTGTGTGTTGAAACAAACTACCACATGTATCAAGAATTGAACGGGACAGAATGTTACTATTTGATATCATGAGTTGTATGACACTGTAGTCAAAAGAACTTTATCGAGAGTTGATCTTGTTTGTAATTGACAACAGAATATTCCCTCCTCTAATCACGATCAACAAATCTGTTGAGAATTGTTTGTGTGATTGTGTGTGTGATTGATATTCATTGTGATTTCATGTTTTCAACATTTTCTTCAATGTGTTTTGTTGAATTGCACAAGTTTTCATGATCCGATAACAACGCAGTTAAATGTTGACTGTGAATAAGGATGATCACTGAACAATCAGAAGAATTATGACGAGTAACAATGAGGAGAGACTTCATACACGTAAAGTGTGTGTGTGTGTGTGCATGTATATGCATGTGCAATCACTCAGACACACAATTGTTGTGTAACAATAGAAAAAGTTGTTGTCGATTGGTTGTTAGTTGATTATTGATCAGTGAGTGGAATTGAAAACCACCACTTGACAGAGGGTTGTGAAGAAGAGACAATAAATTGGGATAATTGAATTCTACTAACAAACAAGGAATGTTGATAACGGAAGAGATTACCAGGATGAGAAATCACAATCGAAGCTGAATCAAACTGTTATTGACCTATATCTATGATGATAATAATTTACTTAGCAATAAATTTGTTTGCATTAGCTGTTTCGTAATCATCTACACATCATTTAGACAGGAGGAAAATTACAGTGTGAATGTGTTCACTTGAGTAAATAGTCATATTCATTTGTGAGATTGTCAGTTATCGAATCTTCAGTCAGCTGGTACTTACCTGTTGATTACAAGAATATCAGCAGGAACAAAATCATGCAATACAGACATGCTGAATGGTCATTCCCCGTTCATTCAAACTGTTTATTTGTCAAATTTTTGAGCGGACATTTCGGGATGACTTCAACTATAATGTCTGTGAGAAGAGTCTTCTTCTCGGTTCACGTTGTCTGTTTCCTATTTCGTGTTTATTCCATTTCACTGTTACTAAGTTAAGTCTTTTCACTAATTATTTTTGAACAAGATTTTTATTGATTTACAAAAGGCCACGATCACTTGTCAAGCATACTCGCAACACTAAGTGATGATGAGATCAGATTGGTAGTGAAGGTGATACAAACAGGCAGACACACACACATTAGATAGGTGAACTATTTAACTTCACCTTTCTATTGAGTATAATTATGAATTTGTTGTCTGATCACTTTCTCCTCTTACCTGTACAGAGAGACAGTGTATTTCTCAAATTCAATGTACGACACTCAATAAAAAGCGGCATTTTAAAGGCCAATGTAAATTAGTGTGTTCACTAAGCCGAACAAAGTGAAGTAGAATGCGAATCACACTAACAACGGTAACAGCAAAAGTATCATTTATAATAATAATAATGATAATAATAATAATAATAATAATAATAAAAATAATAATAATATGAATTATTCAGTACAGTTTAGTGATGATGAGTCTTCGTGTTGATAAGGACTGTGATGTGGATTATCCTGATTACATAAGTGATTTACGTTTGATTCGACTGCAATAATTATGAACATTATGTGAGATTCACTATGTTGGAATGAAATTCATTTATGTGATCGTGTTCCGACATTCAGTGACACGTTGATACATAGAAAGAAATTCGGAATTTCCAATAATTAGAAAATTATCAATTACTGTTGAGCATGTTAAATAAAAATTCTGTTCACTAACTGGTCCAGTATAGTGTATCGTTGGTTTAAATACAGAGTTTTTGTTCTTCTTTGATAATGATGAAGACATTTAGTGTACCTTACGTATATCTATCTTGACAAAAACTGTTGAGTTATGGTAAATGAATCTGGAATAACAAGCAGTTTTATGGGTCCTTAACACTGATACTGACAATATAATTTTATTTCACACTCTCTTTGATGGAGTTTACTCGGTCAGACATTCTCATTATGTTATGTTTGAGTACAATTTACTGTTCATCTGTCACATCAGCTATCTCAGATTGCACACCATATTACACATCAATGTTCGTTCAAGTGTTTGCCCCTATCATTCCAAACTACCGGACTGATCAAATTAGCAATAAGTGAAACACAATAAAGTCAGCCTGAGCAAAGATGATTAGCTTCACTAGATTGATGCTGTCCAATGAAACACAAAATCCAAATAGAGAATGGGAAATCTCATGGAAGTTCATGTGATTGTGATAAGGTTTATCAAACACAGAATGTGCAGGACGTGATTAATGCATTTTGCAGATCAGAAGAAATTATTAGAGCACAAATGTATCCTCAAAAAATCATGCTTAGTGAAAGTAGCTATTGAATATAAGTAGTCAGTAATATATTACGTTTCACTCATGATTAGAAACTCATTCCAAATGAAATATTATTATCGAATCAGAGCATTTTACATAGCGTCAACGTTAGATGTTTACTGTTTTGTTGCGGTGATTTGTTAGTTTCCTTTAGTTCAACGTCATATCGTGTGACCTGTTTTGTTCATGGTATCATTTCTTCACCAATCTGATGATGCGAAGTGTATTCATTGTGTCATTACTTTAACGCTGTTTACGTGTACATTGTTTCTCTTTTAGCTATGGTATTTGTAATGGAGGCTCATCACCGAAAATCGAAAGCGAGAGGTTAAGATTTCCTGGAATACGCTTCTTCAATTTCTATTTTGATAGACAACTAACCTAGTCATATTGGAATTAATTTTTCAGTTCCTCTTCAACTTTTTTTGAGCGTGATTATCACATACACTCACAAAATGGACTTTGTTTTTACCAGATACACACAAATCAATACATACACATACTCGTCAAGTGAAAAGTATGCAAAACTCAGTCAGATTTGCACTTTGGATGTAAATTTTAATTACTATGTTCACAATAGTGTAAAAAGGGAGGTGGGAAGCGAACTAAAATCAAAACATTAACTGGTTATGTAGCATTGACAGAATAACCTAACATTCGCATATACACAGTTAAACACGTCCACACACACACACAATCACACAGAATACAGAAACGTATAAAATATCATAAGTTCTTTTAGAATGAAGATTGGAAATGTTGTTTTTGTAACTGTGATGCCGTGTATGTCATATAGTTATCGACAAGATTGACAAACAAGGCATTTGTACAGGTACATTTGTACAGATAACACTTCAAACAGAGCGAGTAGATCTGTCAACATAATTTTTATTGAAATCATTCGAGAGCAAGCCAACATCAGTAAAACTCAAAAGGCATGAATTATTTATTCGTAACTTGTTAAAATGCCTGCGAACTTATCATAGCTGCAATGTAGCACAAAGTAAATTATTCACTTTATGCATTATGCTACCCGGCGAAAATACAAGTGTACTACGTGATCATTAACTAAATTCAAGAATTGCACTAACAACAGTAAAGAATCAAACTGTTTGTCTGATAAAAACAAAAACAACCGCAATAATACTAAAAACGTTAAAACAAGCAATTCATTTTAACATGACTTTAGGCGCCATCTGTTCAAGTACACTTACACCTATCAATGTACAATCGAAAAATATGAAACTATTTCTGAAAACTTTGTAGACAAATAAATTTCAGCAGACAAGATTAATGCATCTTGTCAAATTCAACAGTGACAGTATAACAAATCAATAGGTGGACTATTCACATGCAAGATTCAAAGTATATCAGATGAACACGTAAACATGACCACAGTTTCTACGGAATGTTGAAAAACAAGTTTCTGTGAATACTTTGAACAAAATAAAGAACAATATATTAGGTATAGAAATGAAGCTACTGATTATTCACAAGTAATATATTAGTATTTTACACACAAAATGAAAACCATCTAAAATCAATTAGTCATATCGCTCATTTAAAGTATTTTTGACAGATAGTTTAACGGGAATCTAGCGAGGTTTTATTCAAAATTGTTCACATTTGTTCCCGCACACAAACGATTAGACTCTTGACATCGCACGGTGTTCATGTCTAAATGGGATTATTAGGAATAACCAAACTACCTCAACCATTCATTATCTTTGGCGACTTCATTTTCGATGTTTGGTTTGCTTTGTGTGAAGCTAGTGGAATCATAAGTTCTTCAAAGTGCACTGCACACTCGTTTCACTATTCTTCTATGTTGCTGTCTATTCAGTCCTTCGCATCTGAACTCATCATCTTTCTTTATGATATTTTGAAGCACGATACTTTGCTTTCTCATTTTGCCTTGGAATGCAGCCCACTCAGCGTTCATTGATGTATATTGCAAATTTTGAGCGTGGCATTTTTGATTTTCAGATTATGAACAATGGATGAAGTGTATTGAAATGCTGAGCGAGAATCCAATTCTGCAAATCAGTTTTGTGCTTGTTTCGACAGAATCAGTGCAACTAGTTCTGCGTGTGAGGCATTTTCTTGTTTACATTCGAAGTTGGACAACAACTATCCTGAAGCTAACCTCTGTGTTCAACCTGCGTCGAATACGTTTCGCTGATTGCAAATATCACCAGATTATATCTTTTCATTTCTACAGCATGTTAAATAACGTTTCAAGTCTCCGAAAATGTACGAACATTCTATGTATCTACAATAATTGTTGCTCTATCTGCCGGAAGTAACACCTGCTCTGAGACATCCGAAAAATCGTGGATATCATCATGAGAAATGTTAACTCTTCAAAAAAATATCTAGGTACGAAATGAGTGATACAAATATTTGACATATTTCAAACATGTAAGCGAATTGACTGTTCAACAAATAAGATCACAAATCACATGAATAATCCTCCATATTCATATGCAGTTGAGAATACAAAGATAGACAAAAGCAATGCACGTTGAGCCAGCAATCTTTTAAACTGAGTCCCAAGTAACTTAGATAATTCAATTCTCTGCCAAATTAAAACAAAGTCGTTTTTGTTTTGATTAAATAAAAAATGAAATAATCCAACTCATTATTATATTTCTATTACTCAGTGTATTCTAATCAATATGAAATAGTTGAATTGTTGATATTTTCAGATAGCGCGACCTAATATCTGTCATAAGACTGTTTGCTATTCCAACTCAATTCTTCTCTTAATTCATACATTGTTATTTATTAATGTTTCTACCTTAAATAAATAAAACGTGAGAAAATGTAACGCCTTTCGGAGTGCCACATTAGGTCATTCCTTTTTACGCTTCTGAGTGACTTGTTCAAAACGTGTCCTGCCCACTGCTAAAAGTTTTATCTGATTTACTGACATACTTAATTCTGCAACGTGTAATGCAGTATGTGTCGAATACCAACCTAATCTAATTTGCGCTGTATTGCGCTCTGCTTTCACGGTAATTCACACATACTGACATTCCTACCTAATGACCTGCTTACTTATTTTCTTTCACACTAGTTGACTTAGTTTCTTACCAACTTACTTATTCACTAACCTCAATAATGGTTTTGGTTCCTCATTATTGATTCAATAACTTCTTACTTACTGACTTACCTGCTCACTCACCTACTCATCCACTCATCCACTCACATACATACCCAATTATTCAGTTACCTGTTTCTTAACTTACGTACTTTCCAACCCATTGCACTTCTTTTCTGTTTACATGATCACTATCCTACGTAATAAATTTCTTGGTCACTTATTATTTAAATTCCGTTATTATTATTCGTCTACTCGATTACTTACTAACTCACAAACTCAATTACTTACTTTCTATTTTGCCTATTTACTTGCTTACTCATTCACTCAAATACATACCTCATTACGTACACATTTACACACTAACTTACTTTGCTACTCAATTTCTTGCTCAGTGTTCAACCTGAATATTTAGCAACTAACTATCTCACCTATACCTAATTATTGACTTCCTAAACAAATAACCTAATTACCTACTCACTTGAGTAATTACTTATCCAGTTATTTCCTTACTTTTCACCTTACTCAGTAGTTCACTTTTATACATACCGGACAACCAGCTTTGCCTTTTTGTACGCAATTATTATTTTGCGTACACGTGTACCAAGTTGCTTATGTACTTACTTACATTATTCCTGAATTACCTACTCGCTTATCATATTATTTAACCTCTTACACAATTACTTACTTACCTATTTTGCTGTTTCCTTACTATCTTACTTACCTACTCACTAGTTGACTTATTTATATATATACTTACTCACTTACTCAATTACTTACTTACTTACTCAAATACTTACTTACTTACTTACTTAATTACCTACTTACTTACCACATTACTTATAATCTTACTTAAATGATATGCGAACTGAAGTTCATCAGGCTGCATTGTATCTGTCCACTGAATTCCGCGCTTCTGCTCTCTTACTGCCGTCTCTATATTGCAGTCAGCTATCTTGAGGAGTACGGATAGTCAGAGTTAGATATCTCATTTAAATGAGATAATTTAGTGCTGTGTCAAATTCAACCAAAGTTGATTTTGTTCCAGTTGAATACAATATGAAATACTCCGAAGCACTATTATATTTCTACAATTTACTCAGCGCACTCTAATTAATATGAAATAGTTGAATTTATTTTAAGGAGCTCGACATGTCATCTGATTTATCGCGGCAAATATCATTGTCGAAAAATCTTTGATTATTATTGAATGAAACTGAGATTAGTAGTTTATCCAAGTCTTGCAGTAGCTTTGGTCGAATTACCACTGTGATTTACTGTTTTTTATCATCTGCCATGATTGATTATTATAAACAAAAAATCGACAGTGAAATTATCGGTTCAAATAAAATCAAATAATTGAGTCAATCCAGCAGCTGTATTCTTAGTTATTTGAAAAACCATCAAAAACCGCAAAAGTGAATAAGCATTCAGAGGACCAACGACTATGAACCACATATGCTCACAACATTTCGGTCTTCCTTACTGGGTGTGGACAGTGCCAATGAATACTACATGTCCTGTGACAACGTCTGCTTAATGAAGCTCAGTTAAGAAGGCGGATTTGGATGCCTTATTGACATAGTTTTATAAAAGGTGGTCATTTAGTGATGCAGTTTTACAAAAAGTATGCATTTCACTTAATAACGTACAAAAACTGAGTTGTAAATACAAAGTTAGAGTGAGAAATTAACAAGACGAATTCCAGTAAAACCGATACAAAGAACAAATTAATTTTTCCGGGTGATTGAGTTGACGAAAATCCAGAGATACCAATTTCATAATGAATAAATTTTCATCCACCCGAATGATGAATACAGTTTCGACTCGGTGATATTCTCACAAACATAAGTACACTGTTCAGATATTTGTTGTTCGAGTCGTAAGGTGTGAATGTTGTTGCTATCACATTTGATTTGCATCAAAATCAAATCTGACATTCTTTTGTAATCTTGCTTATCAATTTTTGTATTTTTCCAGTTAAACTCTGTCGAAATAAGAACGGTTTTATTGTATAAATCAATGCTTCTGTTTGTTATTTACAGTTGCAGTAAGAGATTTATGTGCTGATAATGAGAAACTGTACAGCGAATTAAGTAATGAAACATCAAGTTGTTGGACACCAGAGGTTCTAAAACGTAGCTAAACTGTATGCGTATACGTATTTGACGAGGATCAAACAGCACTCTGAACGATCAGCATATACTGGGTGGAATGTTCTTCATAAGAAAAGATTCCATGCACTCACTGTTAGCTTTACAGAATTTCATTAGACTTCTTTACCAAATAAATGGTAACTTGTTTTTCAGCATACTCCAGGATCACTTGACGCATTCATCAGTAGTAAATCAAATATAGTAGGTTCAAAAAGCGTGACTGTACTTTGTTATTGTTTTTCGAAACTAGTGAATTACCTTTCATGCATTGTTTGTTTTGAAGTGATCTATTTTTCTGATCTTCGTAAAAGATAACAATTTTTAAAGTAATTTTTGAAAAGGCTAATTAATTTTAAATAAATTTATCTTCAGGGAGAAAAGTAGTTATCAAGTTATGAACAGTTCATTATGTATTCGTCAATACGCTAACATTTCCGATGCATAAACATTTGTCCATCCATTACATTTGCAGTAGAGATTTCAATTATATTCATGCCTTCCGTGGTGCAGCATATTGATTTACGGAACGTCCTATCTACATGCGGTTTGTTTTCCACTTTCGCCACACAAAGGACAGGCAAATTGTTCATCCACATAGAATACCGTTTCCACTTGTTTAGGACTAATGTATGCAGACCAACCTGTGTTTGCAGATAAGCGTGAATGTTAACAGTAACTACTTCGTTATTGATTGATCGATCTCTTTAAGTTCAAACGCTATTCACATGTGGGAGATTATGCGTTACATCAATAACCTATGGCATCAAATCCAACTCAGTCTCTCCTTGTTCACAAGTTGTGCTGAGCAGATAGTTGGTGCTTTCCAACTTCTTCCCTGCCTCATTTTCTTGATTGGATTAGTTGATGCTGTCTGCGTTTCATTTCCTTGTCTCACTTTTTTGTATTATTGATGAAAAGAACGATGCGACACTAGTTGACTGCACCTACACTTACTGCTGTGTATCCGGTAGAATAGTGTGAATCAACTAACTGTGATTTGCGCATTTGCAGATAAAAGTAATCGAGAAGTAAACGATTAGAGTAGGTGGTCTTATCTTGAACAAAGCTGTCTTTGAAATGCATTGATGAGCTACTTTCCACGAACGATTAGTGCGAGCGTTCTTGTTTCAGCATTCATGAATAGTGGATAAGTAGCAGGTAGATACCAACCGTTGAATAGTCAAGATTCTATTCATAGTTATAAAGAATAACTGTTTCTAGAGTATGTAAGAAATTTATTGGAATCAAAGTTTATTCTGTACGTTTTTCATTGACAACAATAGGATGATGAATCAGAAGGAAGCAAGAAGAAACGAATTTTCAAATATTTGCAAAATGTCGGGGCGCATCAGATAAGCGAAACAATGCTATATGGTGCTTTGCAATTGTACACGAAAATTAAAAACGTCAGTCAGATGTAGTTCATTATTTGACAGTGATTCAAATTTCTGTCACAATACAAACAGATCATGATGTTGAATATACGACATAACAGAAACGTTTATTGTCGTGCAGCTGAGTATCACCGAATATCATGACCGGATGTTAAGATAATAATATAGTAAACATGCGATGTAACAATTCGCTGCATTCCATTTCTGAGAAAAAGTACATGAACATTTTTTTTCAAATTCACGGTGACATACGGAATGTTTGCCTCCTGAGTGTGAAACTTTGAATTACTTAATGAAGAGAAAATTAACCACGAGAATATTTCGTCTTCTTTCAAATGATGTTTAAATCCATATGCCTAATCAATAGTAGTCATAACAGAAAATAACATTTGGTCAATGAAATCTGTGTTATGTCACACTATCATACAATGCAGAATACAAAGTGAGATGCATAGGTGGGTGCGGGTACTGTCAGCCGGTTGAGTGATCGGTTTAAACTAATATAACTTGTATCAAAATCTTCAAAGACTTAAAACGACAATCATATGTTTGCAGTTTATCTATCCTCCTTTTTCCGACGTCATCAGATCCTCGTGCTGGCAGATTTATCTCACCCGACGATTAGCAAAACCACTGTACAATTCTTCAAATTTCAATGTATTATGCTAACTCAGCGAGAATATATAATTCACACTGGATACTTCACTTTGATAAAATATGTTAAAATAAAGCAGACACAATATGTGTAAGTCCACTAATTTATTACTAAATAATAAAACAAACTTACAGTCAATATGCGAAGGTCATTGAGACAACTGCACCAAGTTTCACTGTATTAAATACATTGAATCAAATCGATTGTGAGACTTTCTTGGTATCTTATTTATCGAACAATAGAATGTTTACTCAAATTGGAGGTGATACACTGGGCGTTACCATCAATAAAGATTCAATGCTACATAGTTCCCCGTGAAGCACAATTATGAAATCGGGTGAGCAGGTGTTTTTTGTGATAAAGGATTCCTATATGGGTGAGTTATTCAAGATAAGCTGGGTGATGGTGGACATACATGGAAAAGTCGATCTCAGATATGATGTATTTTGTACTCCATGTAAAAATGTGCCTCAAATTATCTACTTTGACTAGATCGACTGGAAGAATATTCTGGATTCTGAACTCTATTATATGCGATATGAGGCGACAAGCGATGTAAGCAATGTCGAAGATCAAGTTTGCATGCGTTTTTCTTGTGGACAGTTCATGGAAGCTTTGAAAGAAAATAGGGGGAGAAAGAAAATCTGCAAAATTTAGTTTTCTGATTACAGAAGTGAGTTATTCAATTAGATCACACGTTGGTATATTTCGGCAACAGTTTTCATAACAGAAATTTAGACTTCTTGACCACTCAAGATTGATGATCTTGCATTCGAATAATGTTAGAGGCGACGGTCGTAGACTCGCAATGACGATGAGCCCTGCACCCGATCGAAACAGCCATCAAATAATTTCAGATTTCTAATGGTGGTCTAACGATGATTGATTAACGACTTCAACGTGTAAAAGCACTGATCTCCGTGACTGTATTTGATGAAGTTAATAATTTGCAAACTCTGATCATGTGAGAAGTGAATGCTGGAAACAATTTGAATTGTAATTGAAAAACATACTGCGGTATTTATTGTATTGTATATTCATTTCCAAGCTGAAATGGTAGATATGTATTTTTAGATTCTACGGCATCAAAAAATATAGACGATCACTATTGTTCATTTTAAGTGTGTTCATTGATCAAAAGCTTGATTTTTCCAATCACTCCCGTGAGAATGTGCACAATCTTCTAGTGATAAGTGTTTTGTATGACATGAGAAGCACTTTGAATATATATAATTCGGACAGTTTTATCTCGCTGATCATCGTAAGTACCACTTTACAACCATTTAATTCCATTTATAAAACTAAAGGATGATGACAGGTTGGACTTTTGAGTTTAGCTATTCACACATACATTTGAATGCATTGGATTCAACTCAATTTTGTGTTGACTCCTGGCAAAAAATCGAATCGCATTCGTTTTACGACCTTACTTTGCAAGTGAGGAAATATTGTGAAATATTGAAATGACTATTGATAATTTATTTCATTGAGGCAGTCTCTTTGATCGGTTTCTCTGAATATGTTGAATAGGTTGGTGAAATGAATAGCGATTTGAAGAAAACATTGAATCAATCATTGTCATCAAAGTCACGGCCCAGTGAAGAAGACAAAAGTAGAACTCTTAAATCGGTTTGTCGAGTTTTGATGAATTATTTGGACAATAATTTGATGCAATTTTTAGGTTGAGACTATTTGATTTTCGTCGGATAACCGAAATACGTTTTATGGCGATGCCGAACGTAAGCGAGGATTATTCAATATATTAACCGCTGTAAAAAATCTACATCAACTACACGGCCATCGTTTCAGCAACCCTGTGGCATTTTAATCTCCATTAATCCTGTGTTTGCCGATCTACATCTTGTGGTTTCGCAGATTATTTGCATATCGGACTCCAATGCAATCAAGCAAACTTCGCTAAGTTCAATAAATGAACAAAGCGTGCTTCACATAATAATATTTGTTGTGTCAGTAGTCGAATATATGCAGATGTCATTCAAACCAGACCAATTACATCGGTTGAAATCAGGTTTATAATAGCACAACATAATATAAGTAACACTCAGATAACTCGATATGTTTTCGTAGATATTAGGTACATTTCATGTTGTCTCAATGTTTTTCATATCAACTACGATTTGAAGCAAATGGCAACTAACATTTTTGATCTTCGTTTTCATTTTCTCAAAACCTCCTTAATTAGAAGATTACATTATGACAACACCAAGTGAAATGGATTGTGGAACTCAGTTTATTACAAGTTTCGAAATTGACGTTTTTCATTTTGTGGGTGGCATTATTTTTCCTTTCGGTCATAGGATTTTTCCTAATGGTAGACAGAAATGTTCAAACTAAACGACAACCTACGAGTCACTTATCAGTGAGATTCTGCGCATTGATTGAAGAAAGTTGATCGTTTGAGAATAGTAGACATTCATGAAGTAGTTATCCTTGGACATTCCATCCTAGAAAATTAGAGTAAACGATTTGATGAAGTATTTTAATAAATTTCAATTTTTTCAATGAATGGAATGGTCAGTATTTTTATCACAAAAATGTTCGAGCTTATTCATTTCAATTACCATGGACGAGGAAGCTACTTAGCTGTAATCCCATTATGGATGAGCGAACTGAGAGAAATATGTACCATCATTATTTGTCATTGAGTCAGAAGTTAATAAAACATTCAATCTAAATTAGTGCATTGAGAAAGAAGATATTGCTGTCAATTTATCACTGCTTTGTTAAATTGATTTTATTTCTAAAATCACATTCTCAGCACTTATTCAGACATCTTATCTACCATAGTTATTCTGAAGTTCATCTTATCAATTTATGAATTCAAAATAAACACTAGCCGACTGGTTCACAATGGCCAACACTGGATCTATCTTCGAAAAGAATAAGTCAGACAACACTCGAGTATATACGAATCAGCAATTCATAATTCACTGACCTGAGCATAAGTCACAATAAAAACGAATTAGTTGTACAGGAAAATTTCGATATGCATGCATAATGAATTCTTTCGTCAGCAATTTTCCCCGTCATTAGGTTGTAGTGTGCGCCATTTATGAAGAGAAAGTGATGGATGTAATGGAAGCATTTATCATTAAAATTATCTGTATCAAAGATTTTTTCACTGTAACTTCATATTTAATTGTATTAAAAACACACATCTTCCGTTCATTGCAGAATTTAGCTTGCTCAACTACGCTGAAGTAGGCTTCTCTGTACACTTCGGCTCGATCTTCGTATTATTTTGATACCACAAGATTTCTACGAAATATATCTGAACTGCGATCGAAACTGATCTTCTGATATCTGACGTGTTGTGGGATTTACCTTGGTCAATCGCAATTCACAATATTTGTTGACTCCGAATAGTTAGTAATGCTGGAAATGAGGAACTTACTGGACATAATAATCCTCGCTAACGTTCGGCATTGCCATAAAACGTATTTCGGTTATCCGACGAAAATCAAATAGTCTCAACCTAAAAATTGCATCAAATTATTGTCCAAATAATTCATCAAAACTCGACAAACCGATTTAAGAGTTCTACTTTTGTCTTCTTCACTGGGCCGTGACTTTGATGACAATGATTGATTCAATGTTTTCTTCAAATCGCTATTCATTTCACCAACCTATTCAACATATTCAGAGAAACCGATCAAAGAGACTGCCTCAATGAAATAAATTATCAATAGTCATTTCAATATTTCACAATATTTCCTCACTTGCAAAGTAAGGTCGTAAAACGAATGCGATTCGATTTTTTGCCAGGAGTCAACACAAAATTGAGTTGAATCCAATGCATTCAAATGTATGTGTGAATAGCTAAACTCAAAAGTCCAACCTGTCATCATCCTTTAGTTTTATAAATGGAATTAAATGGTTGTAAAGTGGTACTTACGATGATCAGCGAGATAAAACTGTCCGAATTATATATATTCAAAGTGCTTCTCATGTCATACAAAACACTTATCACTAGAAGATTGTGCACATTCTCACGGGAGTGATTGGAAAAATCAAGCTTTTGATCAATGAACACACTTAAAATGAACAATAGTGATCGTCTATATTTTTTGATGCCGTAGAATCTAAAAATACATATCTACCATTTCAGCTTGGAAATGAATATACAATACAATAAATACCGCAGTATGTTTTTCAATTACAATTCAAATTGTTTCCAGCATTCACTTCTCACATGATCAGAGTTTGCAAATTATTAACTTCATCAAATACAGTCACGGAGATCAGTGCTTTTACACGTTGAAGTCGTTAATCAATCATCGTTAGACCACCATTAGAAATCTGAAATTATTTGATGGCTGTTTCGATCGGGTGCAGGGCTCATCGTCATTGCGAGTCTACGACCGTCGCCTCTAACATTATTCGAATGCAAGATCATCAATCTTGAGTGGTCAAGAAGTCTAAATTTCTGTTATGAAAACTGTTGCCGAAATATACCAACGTGTGATCTAATTGAATAACTCACTTCTGTAATCAGAAAACTAAATTTTGCAGATTTTCTTTCTCCCCCTATTTTCTTTCAAAGCTTCCATGAACTGTCCACAAGAAAAACGCATGCAAACTTGATCTTCGACATTGCTTACATCGCTTGTCGCCTCATATCGCATATAATAGAGTTCAGAATCCAGAATATTCTTCCAGTCGATCTAGTCAAAGTAGATAATTTGAGGCACATTTTTACATGGAGTACAAAATACATCATATCTGAGATCGACTTTTCCATGTATGTCCACCATCACCCAGCTTATCTTGAATAACTCACCCATATAGGAATCCTTTATCACAAAAAACACCTGCTCACCCGATTTCATAATTGTGCTTCACGGGGAACTATGTAGCATTGAATCTTTATTGATGGTAACGCCCAGTGTATCACCTCCAATTTGAGTAAACATTCTATTGTTCGATAAATAAGATACCAAGAAAGTCTCACAATCGATTTGATTCAATGTATTTAATACAGTGAAACTTGGTGCAGTTGTCTCAATGACCTTCGCATATTGACTGTAAGTTTGTTTTATTATTTAGTAATAAATTAGTGGACTTACACATATTGTGTCTGCTTTATTTTAACATATTTTATCAAAGTGAAGTATCCAGTGTGAATTATATATTCTCGCTTTCTCTCTATCAAACCTCCTCATATTTGAAAAGCTTTTAATACTCATACTTTTAACTCGCTCTGACTTCACCTACACACAATACATTTCCGTATGGAACATCACCATTAATAGCCCATCTTCAATCGGATAGGAATAAGAAGTGAAGTCTATTTGTGTTCATAAATATTTCTATCAGGCAATGTTGTCTCACTTTACTCAAGCATTCAACTGACCTAAAATGTTTGACTGAGGAACTAGCGAATTGTGCTCATGTCATTCTACTGGTTGACAGATTCCAATAGAACACAAACAGGAAGCGTAGAAGGGAATTGTAGAATAATTTAAGCCACCAAATTTTATATCTTCACTGGAAACTAAAGTTTATAATTTTTATAAAGTCAATGATGAGGTTGGTATTCTACGTCGAACGAGGTTCATCATATTTGGAAGCTTAGAAAGTGATCCATCGATACCTTTCAATGATATACAACTGAAAGCATTTATTTATTAGCAGGTTGAGAGGACTACACTTGTCCGGTATTACTATGAATTGTACGAAGACAATGCGACCAAATTATCGTAAGAAATGATTTCGCGGGCTTTTATCATCAGTTTCCGTGAATAAATATTATGTTGTTTGGGTGCTGACTTCTTGAGGTAAGAAGATATCTTTCTATCTATAGATCATCTGTAATTTGAACGAGATGAAATCACTAAAAACTCAAACGACGTGACAGAGTTTTAATCGTTCTAATTATAGACAAGCAAAGCATGCGAATCAGTTTGATCTGTTTAGAATTAGACCGTATACGTAGTTAATTAACTAGTTTCAGGATGTTTGTAAAGGTTACAGAGATGAGGCTGACTCATTGTGGAATCAAGCAGCTCTGCCAAACAACTTTGTACCCATGAGAAATAGAACTGGATTATTCATAGTATTCTAAACAAAATATAACAAAGTATGCTGAGTAAGCATAATACATTGAAATTTGAAGAAGTAACAACTTACTATTGGACAGTTGTTTTGCGAATCGTCGGGTGAGATTATTCTGCCAGCCCGAGGATCTGATGACGTCAGAAAAACGACGATAGATAAACTGCATACATATGATCGTCGTTTTAAGTCTTTGAAGATTTTGATACAAGATATATTAGTTTAAACTGATCACCCAACCAGCTGACAGTACTCGAACTCACCTATGCATCTCAATTTGCATTCTGCATCGTATGATCTTTTGACAGAAATGTGAATCACTGTCAAATAATGAACTACATCTGACTGACGTTTTTAATTTTCGTGTACAATTGCAAAGCACCATATAGCATTGTTTCGCTTATCTGATGCGCCCCGACATTTTGCAAATATTTGAAAATTCGTTTCTTCTTGCTTCCTTCTGATTCATCATCCTATTGTTGTCAATGAAAAACGTACAGAATAAACTTTGATTCCAATAAATTTCTTACATACTCTAGAAACAGTTATTCTTTATAACTATGAATAGAATCTTGACTATTCAACGGTTGGTATCTACCTGCTACTTATCCACTATTCATGAATGCTGAAACAAGAACGCTCGCACTAATCGTTCGTGGAAAGTAGCTCATCAATGCATTTCAAAGACAGCTTTGTTCAAGATAAGACCACCTACTCTAATCGTTTACTTCTCGATTACTTTTATCTGCAAATGCGCAAATCACAGTTAGTTGATTCACACTATTCTACCGGATACACAGCAGTAAGTGTAGGTGCAGTCAACTAGTGTCGCATCGTTCTTTTCATCAATAATACAAAAAAGTGAGACAAGGAAATGAAACGCAGACAGCATCAACTAATCCAATCAAGAAAATGAGGCAGGGAAGAAGTTGGAAAGCACCAACTATCTGCTCAGCACAACTTGTGAACAAGGAGAGACTGAGTTGGATGTGATGCCATAGATTATTGACGTAACGCTCAATCTCCGAAAAGTGAAGAGCGTTTGAACCTCAAGAGATAGATCAATCAATAAGTAAGTAGTTACTGTTAACACTTACGCTAAATTATCTGTAAACACAGGTTAGTCTGCATACATTAGTCATAAATAACTGGAAACGGTATTCTATGTGGAAACACAAATTGCATGTGGATAGGACGTTCCGTAAATCAATATGCTGCACCACGGAAGGCATGAATATAATTGAAATCTCTACTGCAAATGTAATGGATGGACAAATGTTTATGCATCGGAAATGTTAGCGTATTGATGAATACATAATGAACTGTTCATAACTTGATAACTACTTTTCTCCCTGAAGATAAATTTATTTAAAATTAATTAGCCTTTTCAAAAATTACTTTAAAAATTGTTATCTTTTACGAAGATCAGAAAAATAGATCACTTCAAAACAAACAGTGCATGAAAGGTAATTCACTAGTTTCGAAAAACAATAACAAAGTACAGTCACGCTTTTTGAACCTACTATATTTGATTTACTACTGATGAATGCGTCAAGTGATCCTGGAGTATGCTGAAAAACAAGTTACCATTTATTTGGTAAAGAAGTCTAATGAAATTCTGTAAAGCTAACAGTGAGTGCATGGAATCTTTTCTTATGAAGAACATTCCACCCAGTATATGCTGATCGTTCAGAGTGCTGTTTGATCCTCGTCAAATACGTATACGCATACAGTTTAGCTACGTTTTAGAACCTCTGGTGTCCAAAAACTTGATGTTTCATTACTTAATTCGCTGTACAGTTTCTCATTATCAGCACATAAATCTCTTACTGCAACTGTAAATAACAAACAGAAGCATTGATTTGTACAATAAAACCGTTCTTATTTCGACAGAGTTTAACTGGAAAAATACAAAAATTGATAAGCAAGATTACAAAAGAATGTCAGATTTGATTTTGATGCAAATCAAATGTGATAGCAACAACATTCACACCTTACGACTCGAACAACAAATATCTGAACAGTGTACTTATGTTTGTGAGAATATCACCGAGTCGAAACTGTATTCATCATTCGGGTGGATGAAAATTTATTCATTATGAAATTGGTATCTCTGGATTTTCGTCAACTCAATCACCCGGAAAAATTAATTTGTTCTTTGTATCGGTTTTACTGGAATTCGTCTTGTTAATTTCTCACTCTAACTTTGTATTTACAACTCAGTTTTTGTACGTTATTAAGTGAAATGCATACTTTTTGTAAAACTGCATCACTAAATGACCACCTTTTATAAAACTATGTCAATAAGGCATCCAAATCCGCCTTCTTAACTGAGCTTCATTAAGCAGACGTTGTCACAGGACATGTAGTATTCATTGGCACTGTCCACACCCAGTAAGGAAGACCGAAATGTTGTGAGCATATGTGGTTCATAGTCGTTGGTCCTCTGAATGCTTATTCACTTTTGCGGTTTTTGATGGTTTTTCAAATAACCAAGAATACAGCTACTGCATTTTAATTGAACAGATAATTTCACAAGTGCTTATTCGTTTATAATAATCAATCACAGTGGTAATTTGACCGCAGCTACTGTAAGACTTCACTTAACTACTAGTCTTAACATCTTTCAATAATACTCAAAGATTTTGTTTGACATTGATATTTTCCGCGATCAGTCAGTCGAAACAAGTCTGCATCTATAAATATACAGTTAACGTTCTATGTTGCGTATCACATAATGAATAACCGTCTTAAATAAGAATCGTATTGTTAGCATAAGTGTAAAATATGGTTAGAGATGAAAAGAGGCCAGGATCAAATAAACATCACAGACAATAAACAAGATCACACGTCGAAATAAAATCAACGTACAAAACATATGCGGCACAATCATTTCCAGTATCGAATGGTTTATTAGATTTCGCGGATCAATATGTGAATAATTAGGTCGATGGTTCTCGAAGTCGTTGTATATATGGTTGTCTAGACCCGTCTTATCGACATTCTTGCAACTATTTTCAAGTCGTTGATTACTTTTGAACAAGATCAAACAGAAATGAATTGCATGCAATGGATCATGTGGCGCATTATGCATTCGATTTCTAAATTATGGATACAGAATAGTCTGTGTAGCAAAAAAAGAAGAAACTTATGAAACGAATATCTCCAAAGTAGCTTTAAATTTCAACTGAAAGATGTGAATGTAAACACGAAAACACAAGTTTTAGTAGAAAGTGGATAGAAAACAGTGGTAAAGTAGGAGACATTCAAACACAAAAACTTGAGAAGGGTTATCTGAAACAGTTTCCGCACCAGTCACTATTGAATAATTTGTTGTCAGTGGTGACAGGTGTATTTTTTGGAGGAATTGAGAATGAATTAGTCATTATTAATGACACTGTTCACACTAAGGGGCGATACAAATACTTCACTCAAATTCTACGTCTCCCTAATAATTATCTGCAAACACAGCTATTTGAGGCAAACGACGAATGGAGTGAAGTTTTTTAGAATTCAAATAAAACGAGTCGAATGAGTTACGCTAAGATAAATTGTACAAATTTGCAAGGATCACAATGTGTTGAATGAAATCGCCTGCAAATATGTTTTTCGTGATATTTATAATTGCATAAGTTTCTTGCATGAACTCGTAGAAAGCACTGATCGATTGTAACGTTTCACATTCAAAATGAATCAAAACTGAAACTGAAATAAATTTTCAACGGTATATGGCACCGTGGTTTTTTCCTCAGCCAGTCTCTCGCACTTGTCCACTTGTAATTAGAAAATATGAACATTATTTACTTAGGTTTCTGATGCATTGTGTTTGTCACTGCTGTATAATCTAAATTCAAGTGTATGTGAACTTTTTGAACACTCTCAAGCCGAAGAGATCCGGCAATGCAAAGTTGTTATCCGAAAACAGAATTCTCTCTTGATTCTTGAGAGAATAACACATGACATGCATAAAGAGAGAATGCTTGATAGTATTTAGACAACTATGGCAGTAATGTGTGTAGAAATATGATGAAATAAATAATTATGAACACATTTGTAATTTCGTAATCAATTAAAATGATGCACAAACTGAAATATACATAAATGAATTCAACAAATAAATAAACATACTGTTAGATGTCAGCAATCGGACAACCAGAATTGTTCCGCTTCTTAAAACACTTTCTGAACTGATGAGAATAAGAGCACAGATGAATTATTATTGTTTAAATGATTCGGAGAGGCGCATCATGTTTTGAAACGGATGTTGAATAAATATAAAAATAAGATGTGTATTTATATGTATTATGTAAAAAAATATAACCAGTAAAAAACGTTAATCAATAAATTGGTCAACTTCATAGAAATAATACGTTTGAGGGGTGTCATTATAAAATTCATTGATAACTGAGTAAATTTCACAAATACTGTGATGTATAACATCGTGT
Organism: Schistosoma turkestanicum; assembly: GCA_944470395.2. Classification (NCBI taxonomy): domain Eukaryota; kingdom Metazoa; phylum Platyhelminthes; class Trematoda; order Strigeidida; family Schistosomatidae; genus Schistosoma; species Schistosoma turkestanicum. The sequence continues at coordinate 30,558 of CALYCR020003291.1, forward strand.
CACGTTTTATTCATTAAAAAAAGAACAAATACTCAGTAACGATGTATGAAGTTAGAAGAGAATTTACTCATCTTTGTGATATCAGATAGAATAACAAACAGTGTTGTGACAGATATCAGGTCGCGCTATCTGAAAAAAATCAACAATTCAACTATTTCATATTGATTGGAATACAGTGATTAAATTCCAGAAATATAATAATGCGATAGATTATTTCATTTTTTATTTACCTGAAACAAAATCGACTTCGTTTTAATTTGGCAGAGAATTGAATTATCTAAGATAATTGAGATAGAGTAAAATTTGTAAAAGATATCTAATTCTGACTATACTTACTCCTCACGATAGCTAACTGCAATATAAAGATGTCAATAAGTCAGCGGAAGCCCGAAATTCAGTGGACAGATCAGATGCAGCTTAATGAACTTCAGTTCGCATATTATTTAGGTAAGAATATAAGTAATAGGGTAAGTAATTAGGTAATTAAGTAGGTAAGTAACTACGTAAGTAAGTACATATGTAAATAAATAAATTGGTAAGTTAGTAAGTAACATCGTAAGGAAACAGCGAAACAGGTAGGTAAGTAATTGTGTAAGTGGGTAAATAATTAAAAAGGCGAGTAGGTAATTCAGGAATAAGGTAAGTCAGTACATAAGCAACTAGGTACACGTGTACGCGAGATAATAGTTGAGTACGAAATGCAGAAGCTAGTTGTCGAATATGTATAAAAGTAAACTATTGAGTAAGCTAAAATGTAAGAAAATAACTGAATAAGTAATTACCTAGGTGAGTAGGTATTTATGTAATTAGTTAAGGAAGTCAATAACTAGGTATAGGTAAGATAGTTAGTTGTTAAAGATTTAGGTTGAACAGTGAGCAAGAAATTGATTAGCAAGGTAAGTAAGTGTGCAAGTGTGTACGTAATGAGTAAGCAAGTAAATAGGCAAAATAGAAAGTAAGCAATTGAGTTTGTGAGTTAGTAAGTAAGTAATCTAGTAGATGAATAATTGAGTAAGTAATTGAGTCATCAACTGAAAGTGTAGGTAAATGACTGACGGCATAAGAAAAGAATTTGGTAATTGAATAATTAAATAAATCAGTAATTATGTAAGCTACGAATAATGCGGACTAGTGTGAAATGAAGTTAGTAAGACAGTCAGTACTTATGTTAGTAAGTGTGTAAGCATGTAAGTAGGTTAGCTAATAAGAAAGAAAAGAGGCGCGGAAGTGAAAAAGAGAATGGTAGATAAATAAGTGCGCAATAATATAAGTGAGCAAATAAGTACGTCAGTAAACGAACTAGTGGGTAGGCAATAACCTACGTAAATCGGTATGTGTTAAGTTAAGCAAATAAGTAATTGAGCAATGAAGCTGGTTAGTATGTCAGTGAGAAATGAAGATAGTATTTATGTTAGAAATCTATTACGTAGAATAGTGATCAGGTAAACAGAAAAGACGTGGAATGGGTAGGAAGGTACGTAAGTAAAGAAACAGGTAACTAAATAATTGGGTATGTATGTGAACGGATGAGTGGATGAGTGAGCACGTGAGTGAGTGAGCAGGTGAGTCAGTAAGTAAAAGGTTATTTAAGCAATCTTTATGAACCGAAACCAGTAATTAGGTAAGTGAATAAGTGAGTTTCTAAGAAAATAAGTCAACTAGTGTGAAAGAAAATAAGTAAGCAACTAATTAATTAGGAATGTTAGTAAGTGTGAATTACCGTGAAGGCAGAGCGCAATACACAGTAGAGTAGATTAGGCTGGTATTCGACCCATTCTCCATAACGTGTTGCAGAATTAAGTATGTCAGTAAATCAGATAAAACCTTTAGGAGTGGGCAGGACACGTTTTTAACAAGTCACTCAGAAGCGTAAAAAGGAAAGTCCTAATGTGGCACTACGAAAGCGTTACATCGTGTCAACTTTTATTCATTTAAAATAGAAGAAATACTCAGTAACAATGTATGAAGTTAGAACAGAATTTATTTATCTTTGTGATATCAGATAGAATAGCAAACAGTCTTATGACAGATATTAGGTCGCGCTATCTGAAAAAAATCAACAATTCAACTATTTCATATTGATTAGAATACAGTGATTAAATTCCAGAAATATAATAATGCGATAGATTATTTCATTTTTTATTTACCTGAAACAAAAACAACATTGTTTTAATTTGGCAGAGAATTGAATTATCTCATTCAAATGAGATAAAGTAAATTTTGTAAAAGGTATCTAACTCTGACTATACTTACTCCTCACGATAGCTGACTGCAATATAAAGACGTCAATAAGGCAGCGGAAGCCCGAAATTCAGTGGAAAGATCAGATGCATCTTAATGAACTTCAGTTCGCATATCATTTGGGTAAGAATATAAGTAATGGGGTAAGTAAGTGGGTAATTAAGTAGGTAAGTAACTAAGTAAGTAAGTACATATGTAAATAAATAAATTGGTAAGTTAGTAAGTAACATCGTAATGAAACAGCAAAAGAGGTAAGTGAGTAAATGTGTAAGTGGGTAAATAATTAAATACTCGAGATAATAGCTGAGTACGAAATGCAGAAGCTAGTTGTCGAATATGTATTAAATAAACTATTGAGTAAGCTAAAGTGTAAGGAAATAACTGAATAAGTAATTACCTAGGTGAGTAGGTAATTACATAATTAGTTAAGGAAGTCAATAATTAGGTATAGACAAGTTAGTTAGTTAGTTGTTAAAGATTAAGGTTGAACAGTGAGCTGGAAATTGAGTAGCCAGTTAAGTAAGTGTGTAAGTGTGTACGTAATGAGTAAGCAAGTAAATAGGCAAAATAGAAAGTAAGCAGTTGAGTTTGTGAGTTAGTAAGTAAGTAATCTAGTAGATGAATAATTCGGCAAGTAATGGAGTCATCAAGTGAAAGTGTAGGTAAATAACTGACGGCATAAGAAAAGACTTTGGTAATTGAATAATTAAGTAAATCAGTAATTATGTAAGCTAGGAATAATGCGGGCTAGTGTGAAATGAAGTTAGTAAGACAGTCAGTACTTATGTTAGTAAGTGTGTAAGCATGTAAGTAGGTTAGCTAATAAGAAAGAAAAGAGGCGCGGAAGTGAAAAAGAGAATGGTAGATAAATAAGTGCGCAATAATATAAGTGAGCAAATAAGTACGTCAGTAAACGAACTAGTGGGTAGGCAATAACCTACGTAAATCGGTATGTGTTAAGTTAAGCAAATAAGTAATTGAGCAATGAAGCTGGTTAGTATGTCAGTGAGAAATGAAGATAGTATTTATGTTAGAAATCTATTACGTAGAATAGTGATCAGGTAAACAGAAAAGACGTGGAATGGGTAGGAAGGTACGTAAGTAAAGAAACAGGTAACTAAATAATTGGGTATGTATGTGAACGGATGAGTGGATGAGTGAGCACGTGAGTGAGTGAGCAGGTGAGTCAGTAAGTAAAAGGTTATTTAAGCAATCTTTATGAACCGAAACCAGTAATTAGGTAAGTGAATAAGTGAGTTTCTAAGAAAATAAGTCAACTAGTGTGAAAGAAAATAAGTAAGCAACTAATTAATTAGGAATGTTAGTAAGTGTGAATTACCGTGAAGGCAGAGCGCAATACACAGTAGAGTAGATTAGGCTGGTATTCGACCCATTCTCCATAACGTGTTGCAGAATTAAGTATGTCAGTAAATCAGATAAAACCTTTAGGAGTGGGCAGGACACGTTTTTAACAAGTCACTCAGAAGCGTAAAAAGGAAATTCCTAATGTGGCACTACGAAAGCGTTACATCGTGTCACCTTTTATTCGTTTAAAATAGAAGAAATACTCAGTAACAATGTATGAAGTTAGAACAGAATTTATTTATCTTTGTGATATCAGATAGAATAGCAAACAGTCTTATGACAGATATTAGGTCGCGCTATCTGAAAAAAATCAACAATTCAACTATTTCATATTGATTAGAATACAGTGATTAAATTCCAGAAATATAATAATGCGATAGATTATTTCATTTTTTATTTACCTGAAACAAAAACAACATTGTTTTAATTTGGCAGAGAATTGAATTATCTCATTCAAATGAGATAAAGTAAATTTTGTAAAAGGTATCTAACTCTGACTATACTTACTCCTCACGATAGCTGACTGCAATATAAAGACGTCAATAAGGCAGCGGAAGCCCGAAATTCAGTGGAAAGATCAGATGCATCTTAATGAACTTCAGTTCGCATATTATTTAGGTAAGAATATAAGTAATAGGGTAAGTAATTAGGTAATTAAGTAGGTAAGTAACTACGTAAGTAAGTACATATGTAAATAAATAAATTGGTAAGTTAGTAAGTAACATCGTAATGAAACAGCAAAAGAGGTAAGTGAGTAAATGTGTAAGTGGGTAAATAATTAAATACTCGAGATAATAGCTGAGTACGAAATGCAGAAGCTAGTTGTCGAATATGTATAAAAGTAAACTATTGAGTAAGCTAAAATGTAAGAAAATAACTGAATAAGTAATTACCTAGGTGAGTAGGTATTTATGTAATTAGTTAAGGAAGTCAATAACTAGGTTTAGGTAAGATAGTTAGTTGTTAAAGATTTAGGTTGAACAGTGAGCAAGAAATTGATTAGCAAGGTAAGTAAGTGTGCAAGTGTGTACGTAATGAGTAAGCAAGTAAATAGGCAAAATAGAAAGTAAGCAATTGAGTTTGTGAGTTAGTAAGTAAGTAATCTAGTAGATGAATAATTGAGTAAGTAATTGAGTCATCAACTGAAAGTGTAGGTAAATGACTGACGGCATAAGAAAAGAATTTGGTAATTGAATAATTAAATAAATCAGTAATTATGTAAGCTACGAATAATGCGGACTAGTGTGAAATGAAGTTAGTAAGACAGTCAGTACTTAAGTTAGTAAGTGTCTAAGCATGTCAGTAGGTTAGCTAATAAGAAAGAAAAGAGGCGCGGAAGTGAAAAAAGAGAATGGTAGATAAATAAGTGCGCAATAATATAAGTGAGCAAGTAATTACGTCAGTAATCAAACATGTGGGTAGGAAATAACCTAAGTAAGTCGGTATGTGTTAAGGTAAGCAAATAACTAATTGAGCAATTAAAATGGTTAGTATGTCGGTGAGAAATGAAGAGAGTATTTATGTTAGAAATTTATTAAGTAGGATAGTGATCAGGTAAACAGAAAAGAAGTGGAATGGGTAGGAAAGTATGTAGGTAAAGAAACAGGTAAGTAAATAATTCGGTATGTATGTGAGTGGATGAGTGGATGAGTAGGTGAGTGAGTGAGCAGGTAGGTCAGTAAGTAATAAGTTATTAAAGCAATCATTATGAACCGAAACCGGTAATTATGTTAGTGAATAAGTGAGTTTGTAAGAAACTAAGTCAACTAGTGTGAAAGAAAATAAGTAAACAAGTAATTGAGTAGGAATGTTAGTAAGTGTGAATTACCGTGAAAGCAGAGCGCAATACAGAGTACAGTAGATTAGGCTGGTATTCGACCCATTCTCCATAACGTGTTGCAAAATTAAGTATGTCAGTAAATCAGATAAAACCTTTAGGAATGTGCAGGACACGTTTTGAACAAGTCACTCAGAAGCGTAAAAAGAAAAGACCTAATATGGCATTACATCGCGTCACCTTTTATTCATTTAAAATATAAGAAATACTCAATAGCAATGTATGAAGTTATAACAGAATTTACTCATCTTTGTGATATCAGATAGAATAACAAACAGTGTTGTGACAGACAGTAGGTCGCGCTATCTGAAAATAATCAACAATTCAACCATTTCATATTGATTGAAATACACTGAGTAAATTCCAGAAATATAATAATGCGTTATATTATTTCATTTTTTATTTACCTGAAACAAAAACAACATTGTTTTAATTTGGCAGAGAATCAAATTATCTTAGTTACTTGGGATTGAGTTACAAATTTTGCTTGCTCAACGTGCATTGCTTTTATCTATGCTAGTATTCTCAATCGCATTTGAATATGGAGTGCTGATCATGTGATTTGTTATCTTATTTGTCGAACAGTCGATTTGCTAACATATTGCAAATATGTCATATATATGTAGCTTTCATTTTTACCTTGATATTCATGTGTACATTTTAAAGAGTTAATACTCCTCATGATGAGATCCACGATTCTTCAGACGTTGAATTGAATAGACTTACCAAGGTATACTTGGAATAAGCGAAACTCATTGGTCGCAGGTTCAACACAAAGGTTAGCTTCAGGATAGTTGCTGTCCAACTTCGACTGTAAACAAGAAAATGCCTGTTACGTAGAACTGGTTTTACTGATTCTGTCCAAAATAACACAAGACTGATTCGCAGAATTGGATTCTCGCTCAGCATTTCAATACACTTCATCCATTGTTCATAATCTGAACATCGAAAATGCCACGCTCAAAATTTGCAATATACATCAATGAACGCTGAGTGGGCTGCATTCCAAGGCAAAATGAGAAAGCAAAGTATCGTGCTTCAAAATATCATAAACGAAGATGATGGGTTCAAATACGTGGGACTATATAGTCAGCAACATAGAAGATGAGGGAAACGAGTATGCAGTGCATTTTGATGAACTTATGATTCCACTACCTTAACACAAAGCGCAAGAAACATCGAAAATGAAGTCGCCAAAGGTGATGAATGATTTAGGTTGCTTAGTTATTCCTAATAATCACATTCAGATATAAACACCTTTGGTTCTCAAGAGTTTAAGCTGGGTGCGGTTCTCGTTTTCACAGTATTGTAAATGTGCACTACCGAAGAGTCGCACTCATCGACAACACGACCGTTCTGTGACTTCGGGTGTCCAACTTTGGCCTAGCATTGATCATCGAGTCACGATTTTAATGAAACTCAACAATCTGCATAATCTTATAATGAAAAGGTATATACAAATTTGGTGAAACTTGGCTACTTTCCTTTTAAACTGTCTATCTTAAAGTACTTTTAGTTATTGATATCAGTAATATATTTTCATTGTTTTTCATTTTGTGTGTAATATACTAATATATTACTTACTGATAATAAGTAGCCTCATTTCAATAACTGACATGCGGTATGGTTTTTTTCAAACTTTTCACAGAAACTTGTTACTTAACATTCTGAATAACTTGTATTCATGTTTATGTGTTTATCCGAAAGAGTTTGAATCTTGCATGTGTATAGTCCACGTATTGATTTGTTCTATTGTCACAGTTGAACTTGATAAGGTTCATTGGTCTAGTTCGCTGAAATTCATTTGTATTCAACGAATTCAGAAAGGGTTTCTTATTTTTTTCATTACACATTGATAGGTGTCAGTTTACTTGACCAGATGGAGCCATAAGGCTGGTCAAATGAATTGCTTGTTGCAACCTCATAAGTAGTATTGCAGTTGTTTTCGTTTTTATCAGACAAATATTTTGATTGTTTACTATTTTTGGTACCATTTCTGAAGTTAGTTAATGATCAAGTAGTTCACTTGTATTTTTCACCAGTTAGCAGAATGTGTGAAGTGAATAATTTTCTTTGTGCTACACTGTGCTACACTATCATTATATCAAGTCACGATTGAATGGTTCCTGTCGTTTTGTTTTACTGATGTTACCTTGCTCTTGAAAGATTGTGACAAAAATTATGTTGACAGATCTACTCATTCTGTTTGTATTGTTATCTTCATTAATAAACTTGTACACATTTCTTGTTAGTGAATCTTGTCGACAACCTCATGACATACACGGCATCACAATTA